>PVJH01015892.1:0-52284 GCA_004026705.1 Nesogale talazaci
AATTATTTTAGTCCAGGAGATAATTAGGTTCTCAAAAAGCTTGGTTCTTTGGAATTTAATTATGCCTTTAGTTATTTCCACCATCCAGAAGATGATTGATGGATATGGCCAGTGCAGATTTTGAAAAACTGGAAAACAACAGGATGGCTCTTTATTTGGGAAGGATAGGTGCCAGGTCATTACAGAGAGTTGAAGAGCTCTCTAAGGGCAGAGAATATTCCCTAAGAATTATTTGGCCTTAAAAATGTAATACTTATAAATCTTAATGAAAAAAATTTCCACCCGGTGAGAAAATAAGCATACTATGACTAAGGCATCCTTATATCTATTTACTGATGAGCGCTGAATTGAATCTAATATAGTCATCTAGACGTAGGGACAGAGAGCATGGAGTATATTCCTGAAAATACTGGAAATTCCTGGAAGATGCCTCCCAGATTTATAAGGAGTGCAAACTCAGAACTGACTGGTGATATGTTCTGCTGCTCTAAAACATTATCCTACTAATATTTCTTTATCAGAGAAATCTGAAGGACAAGATAGAATGGCCTCTGTGGGTTTCTAAGACTATAAATGAGTCCAAGCCAACAGAGTTTGGAATATTTCTTCAACATTTCAATGGTTTCATCTTATTTCATAGGGAATTCATATGGGAAAATATGATCATAGGGGTATGCAGAGATATGGGAAGGACAGGCTTCTCCTTAGGTAACCAAGTGGAGGTGCTAAAAGTACCTCCTGATTATTTCCAATTTTTTAAATATCTTCAATTGATGTCTTTTAAGGAGACTTCTGAAGCTACCTTTGAAGGGAGTGATATCTTTATGCAAATGTACAGTTTCATTAAGAAAATTCCTGAGTGCCACTGTGGGAATTCCTCATAAACATCTTGATTCATGATCCTTCTTTAGGAGAATTTTTTCTATATATTTTAGACACAGATTGTTTAATGTTTTCTATTTCATGCACTTAAATCTAAGACTTTGATGATTGTATGGTTACTGTTATTATAAACCTGAGTCCGTTTCAGGGTTTGATGCCCACAAGGGAAATAAGCAAAAACTCAGAGGTGGGCTGACCATTCCAGGATGAACCAAATGCCTCAGGGAAATTCCCACAGGAGTGATTCTTGAAAAACCAGTTTATATGTGCTGTTTTATATATGCGATTTTATATATACTTGCTTGTGAATGGGTTGTAAAATCTGTATGAGTGGTTTAAAGAGGGACAAACAAACACTTGGTATATAAAGTTCCAATGTCTTTGGAAATTCCTATGCACCTGTGTCTCCGCTCTCTGCCTGCTCCATAGCTAACCAGGAGTCTGAAACTTGTGCTTTCGATCTCATGTTTTCTGGTTTGCAGTTACCTTATATCTATATATAGCCTAGCTCTAGATCCAGGAGCCCTGGTGGTGGGTTACATGGAGGGCTGGCTACCTCAAGATCAGTAGTGTGAAACCACCAGCTGCTCTGTAGAAGAGAGAAGGGCTTTCTGTTCCTATCAAGAATTACAGTCTCAGAAACCCACAAGGGCATTTTTACCCGGTCCCAGTGGGTGACGATGAGTCCGACCTGACCTGCTAGCAGTGAGTACCTAGACTTTATTTTGCATACAGGTGCCCTTTGGATAGATGATATTAAACTGTCTGTGCTGTTCAATGGCTCTCCTGATGTTCAACATTGCTTATTCATGTTGACATATGTAGTGATGATGTCTTTAAAATTAATTAATTATTAAAAGAGCTAGTTTTAATCTAATCATATATTATCCTGTCATAATTTATTTAATCATTCTCCACTGCAGGACCCTAGGATTACTTTCTTTTATTTTATCAATATTGCTGTGAATATTTTTTTATTTTGACATCTATTATTGAGTGAAATTAATGGGCTCAAGTGTATTTACATCTTATTAGTTTTGCTAAATGTAAAGTTATTTTCCAAGTGTACGTAGCAATACAATCTATTACCGGTGTTTTATAAAATGTATTCTTTACCCACATCCCCAGATAAACTTAGTATTATTTAACTTATTGTAAATCTTCAAAAAAGCAACAAACTTGCTCAATGATGGGCTGGTAGGAGACAGAGCATGTGGAATGTTTACTGGATCCTCTCAGCACACATCTGTATTTCTGCTTCCTTCTGAGTCATTCTAAATTCATACCCAGAAACCCTAGTGTGGTGTTCTATTTCGGGAAATTGTATCTCAGAATATAAATATTTAACCAAGATCTATATTCCTGAATCTGAAGGACAGTCTGCGGTCTGCCTTTGGCATGTTTCTGGACGAGTAAGCGAGTCTCTGCAGGAGGAGAGAAGCTCCATCTGACTCTGTGTGGGATACACATTCCACACGCACGCACAGTTAACTAGTTACCTGGCATTCCTCTCTTCCTGTCTGGTCTTTGGAAGCAGATAGTTTATTAAATAGCCGGGCTTTGGATAATTCAGTGTGGGCCTGAGTGGGATGAGTGAGAGAAGATAACAAAAAGGATCAAAGAGGACCTCATACTTCATAAAGATACTTGGAAGTACAATTAATTCAGTGGAAAATAAGAAATGTGACTATATATATACATGCACATATCCAAGTATTATAAGCTAATTGTTAAACAGAGCACACCAGTTCAATAGCATAAGGATGTAAAAATACCAGTCCTGCCTCCTCTTTTGCAATAAATTTAATTTAAAGTTCTTGGTCAAGCTTGACCCTAGCAACCCTATTATAACAAGTCAACTTCACGTCTCACAGTTCCCTTCAAAATTCCACTTTGTCTTATCAGTAGGATTTTCTCAGAGTCTTGTGAAGATACATAGATGTTATTGCTAATAAGAATTCTAGTGTTTTAAGAAAGGATCTACTTTCTTGGAAATTTCCAACTCATTATTTGTAGTTTGAAGTATTTCTCAGACTATTGTCCTTCATGATCATAAGAGTAAAAAGGCTCAAAGCTCCTGAAGGTCATACTCCATTGTAAATATATTTAATTTCCAAATCACTAACCATGCTCCATTCATTAATTTTTCCCCAGTGGTAAAACTGGACCTTGTTAAAATGTCATTGCTCTCTCTGCTGGAAGCCTTAGTAACTCTGCTAGTCTGGGACTCTCTTCAACCCCCACAACTTCTTCCAGATGCCCTGATGCCACTTTCATACAGCACGCTACCCATGCTTCTGATTTTAAACGACCTTAGGCCCATGGCCCCATCTAGCTATTGCACTTGTATTATAAGCAAAAGACTACTAAATCCATCAGTAAGTCCTATTTTAGTAAAAGAAACCAAATGTCAATATATATTTGCTGAAAAAAGGAAATATATAACTTAAAACACTGACTCATATACCTCAGAGATTTAGGCAAAGGCTAAACTTTGAGCACTTTGGATACCGTTGACTCACTTTCTCTCTGTCTTTGAACTCTGCTTCCCAATGTATGATGACTTCAGTCTTATGTAATGTCTTTCATGTTAAAGGATACTTGGCTGCTTGTGGCTGCAAGCTCTCTACAGTGTGTGAACCAAAAGAAAAAGAGCTTCTATGTAACTTCATGAAGAACTCAGACGAGTCATGCTTGAGTCATGTCTCCCCACCTCTTGGACTACTATGCTGATTAGAGAGATAGACTACCTTGATGGACTAAGTCAGGTCTTGCTCCAGCTCTTTGGCAAGGACATGAATAGGCAGAATATGAAAGACTTTCTTGGAACCACATAGGATGGAAGAGTGGCATTTTATCAATGGGAAAAGCAGAGTGTAGATAAGCAGTTGTCTCCTGGTAGCATGGAGGATCGGTTCCAGGACTACCATGGATAACAATATTCATGGATGCTTAAATCCCTTATGTAAAATAGATTTTCCTATAACCTATGGAAATCTTTCTGTGTAGATACTTTCATCCTTGGATTACTTGTCATACCTAATGTAGTGTAAATGCCATGGAATATCACTTTATATTCCCTCATAGCTTTTGAGGATTTGCATAGACCACTCAATATGCTTTGTGGAAACTTTAGTTCTTCTCTGTAGTTGGTTTACTCTGAATGTGTGAAGTCTGCTGGTATGAAGGGCCAGCTATTATATGTAAATTGATCATAGTTTCTTTTCCCATATATACTTCATTTTCTTTGAGCATATAAAGTTCACATAATTCAGAGAACTCTGACTAATCAATTTGCTTAGAGATGGAGCACATTTCTTCACAACACCCACTTCCTTTCCCCCCTCCATTTTCTAGCAGTAGGGAATTTGATGGTGCATTTTGGCTAGTGATTTTCAGAGAGTTCTGGAAGATGTCGCTCAAAATATATATCAAGGAAAGACTTACTATTTCATCCTCTGAGATTCACAAAGTATATTATAATACTTAAGCTTCTGCACTAAAGCAAGTTGCTTAATTTAACCCAGGACTTCATATATTTATTTGACTGAAGAATATTTTTGTGGGTAGCATCTATTAGCATCTTGTGGAATTAGTGATTGAAGAGCACAGCCTTGGAAATGCTGACAAATAGATGACAACTTCTCCTTTATAAGACCATGACATCTCTGAAATGCTTTATCAGAATCTAACTACCTTCTGACGTGGAAAAGGAAAAGGATTCTTGTTGATATGCCATCTTTTGAAATGGTTGCTTGTTGACCAATTCTTTTTTGGTACAGTGTCCAGTATATTTCTTCCATCTTCTATGCACCATTTCTACATAATTTAATATTTTGTACATACAATCTTGCAATATTGCAACTCAAGGCTAGATTTCCCCATTCTTTCGTTTTAGATAATGCAGAGAATGTGTTTCCCCTTTGGTTTTCAAACTCCAAATCTTTGCATACTTCTTTATAATGTTTTCCTTTATCTTCTGGGGCTGCCTTTTGATTTTTCTATTCAGTTCTTTTACTTCATCATTTATTTTATTTACTATATCAATCCCATCTTATTTCAAAGTCTTTTTGGACACTCACTTTGGCTTATTCTTTCTTTCTATCTCTTCCATGACCTTTTGCTTTCTTTGTGTATGATATTCTGGATGCCATTTTCCATTTCCTGTAGTCTTGTCATTACTGTCCAAAACTGTTCTTGATGTTTTCTACAAATTCAGGTGCATATAACAAAGGTCATATTTTGGCTTTCATGAATTTGTAAAGACTATTTCACTTCAGTATGAACTTACATGTAAAGAATAGACTATAAGTTCTATAGTTAACCCCTGGCATGTTTTTAGCTGATGATAATGAGCTTTGACATAAATGTGGTCAGTTTGATTATCTGCATTTCCATCCAGTGATATATATATTTATATGTGTGTGTGTGTGTCTGTGTGTGCATGTATATATATGTGTATATATATATATATATATATATATATATATAAGCTTATGACACTTGATAAACTGCATTTGCCCTGAAGAAATTCTTGGTCTTGTAAATTTTTTATCACGAACTTTCCATATTAATTTATATTGCCAAAGCCAAAATTTCTTGAATCCTTTCAATTTTTGAATTTTGATCACCAGTGATTACCAATGCATCTTGACTGCATTCTTATTCAATTTAAGACTGAAGATCTTGATATAATTCTGCAATTTTTCAAATCGTTCACATTAGTGGTGGTTGGTACATACATTTGAATAATAGTTATTTTAATTGGTATTATTTGCTGACATATAGATGATTATTCCATCACATATACATTGTACTTTAAGATACTTTCTTTTGGAATGTGGATGCTATGTCATTCTTTCTCAATTTCTCATTCTGGGATGTATGATTTTCCTATTCAAATTGGCAAATATTTCACTTCCTTAATGTCTAGGATAGAGTATTATGCTTTCATTTTTTTTGATGACTTTCAATTTTCTTAGATTTATATTTTTAATTACCTATAAAAGTATTAATATATGCTTTCAAATGTTTCTTCTTATTTTCAGCAAATGAAGGTCCTGACATCTTTGCTTCATCCATGCCATTAATGTCATGCCACTTTGGTTCCTTGGGTGTCTTTTGCATACCTTCCAACTTAAAGGGTGGTACAATACTCTCACGCTATTCATAAGCTTTCTCTCCTTTGTCTCTCAGAAGTGGATCACCTGCTCTTTCTGAGTCTGTTCCTCTTCTGAAATCTCCCTGGAACATGTTCATCTGGGTGACTGTCGTGGTATTTGAAACACCTCTGACATAACTTCTAGTATCACTGTACAAAAGGCAACCACCTACCAACAAACTGATACATGAGGGTAGAGTCCATGAGATTGTAAGCTTATTTTTCAGTTTGATTATAAAATTCCCCTCAACTTGAAATAACTCATATGAAAGCTTTTTTTGCTTTTGAAATGTGGTTCTCTGAAGTTAATGAGAAATAGCAGTAAAGTAGGGTCAACAAAAAAGTGATCAAGAAAGGCATAAGACTAAATAAGTGGTTGGATTACAGAACAAATAGGGAGAGCTTATAGCAGTCTTCCCATCCTATCTACCCATCAGTCACCAGCTTTCAAATTTGCTAGGGCACAGATTTTGATGCAATTGGTTGGGGACGGGGTCTTGGAAACCTTTCCAAAGGAGACCAGAAGACGGGACTGAGATAGTGTCTATCTAGAAACACATACTTTGCAATTTAGTTTTGCTAGTTGATGTTCCATTGTCTAGAACAGTGTTCTACAAACATATAGTATGTGGGCATCAGAAAGACATGGAGGTTTTGTCAAAATCCAGATTTCTGACTCAGTAGGTTTCCATGGCGCTTGTGGAATTGCATTTACAATTCCGCAGACACAGTTGCTGCTTCAGATGCCAAACTTTGAGAACCATAGTCTAGGATTGTTTGTTTGCTTGTTTCTTGCATTTGGTAAATGGGAACTTAAATGAAGAAAAACATTTGTCTTTTGTTAGAGGAATCGAAATTTTCATTTTTATCCTCTTCTATTGCCACACCTCTGCATTACAAAACATTACAAAAGAAACAAAGATCTTAAGAGTGTTGTGTGCTTATATTATTATAAAATGGAGAAATCAATACAGAACTTTGATTTTTTTCTCAAAATATCTCAACATTGCTTCTTTTTAAATAAATTCTGATGTAAATAAGGAAAACTTTTTATACTCTCATTTTCTGAACATTACATACACAATAAAGGTAATATGATGTTTTTCCCCACAATTTTTATATTTAAAAGATGCTCATCTAGCATAACCATTAAAGTGGTTTGTAAGACTTCTGTCTAAAGCAAAGCTGCAGGGCCTTACCAAACCCAGGATGGTGGCTGTAATGCCCTCCATATGCAAGCACATCATCAAGTTCATTCTAGTCGGATCATTATTCTTCATGCGCCTTTCCTCTTCTGATTAGTTAGGCACTTTGCTTTGTTTACCCAGGATATATTTTTCTTCCCACAAAATATAACCAAGAATTTGTTTTCGCCATTGTGGATTTTATAGGTAACCCTGATTTGTTTCCCAAATACACACAATTCATTTCAAGGTTCTTGGAACAAATTAAAACCTTCTAAAAAATAATAAACGTATGCATGGCTTAATCACATTCAACATAAGCTAAAGTCAAGAATTGAATGTTTCCCAAGAAATAAGTTTAGATTGAGAAAGATAAATCACACAATAACAATTGCCTTTTCTATTCTTTAAGCTCACCACATTAACATTTCTAATGCCTAGTGTTTAATGAAGTCTTTTAGGTGTTGAGTCGTTTTCATACTAAATATTGTTAAATATTTGATATCGGTTTGACATCCTTGTACAAATCACCCATCCTCCTGCACCAGTATTGTTTTCAGCAATAATAAAGGAAAAATATTTAAATACTAAGGATCAATTATTGCAGACTTTTATTGCTGAAAATACAGCTGTACCAAAGAGCATAAAAATTCAGAATAAAAAAGTAAGATTCTTCAGGCAAAATACAATGATGCAATCTTGAAATTAAGGACCCAATTGATTTCTCCTCAATTAAGAAAAAAATCTGCTCAAGCAGATGGTTCTTGTACTGAGCCCTCAAGGCCAACAGACTCAGCTTTGGTAGACCATGACCATCAGCTATGACTTTGTCCTTTCTTTATCATTAGCTCATAACCCTTTCCCGGGCCAGAGTAGTCCAGAAGGGAGGTGCCTATTAAGTTAACTCTGGGGCGCATCTAATGACTAACAGAAAAAGCCAACAAAGTGACACTCTTCACTTCTCATTGTAGATTACTGTATACACTTGAATATAAACTGACCCAAATACCAGTTGAGGCACCTAATTTTATCACAAAACTGCATTAAAATGTGCTGAGGAATCTTGGCTTATACATGAGTAAATAAGTAAGTTCCAATGCAGAAGAATTTTTAATCAGTTTTGAATAATTGCTATAATTCACCTTTATCCACCTTTTCTTATTTTCTTTTTCAATAAAAAGTTCCCTGCACTCATCAAAATTTCCTTCTGAAAAAGGATAATGTTGTTTCTGTAATCTCAAAATGGTCATTCCCATGTCCTATGGAATTTTTATTTATCCAAAGCAATTTTAGCATTTCAGTGTGATGGGAAATTACTTTAAAATACATCATAACCCTCTGAAGGATGTCGCAGGTAATGATTGAAGCATCTGTTTGCTGATTCAGTTAAAATCGATGGTCGATACAAACTATGGACAAGACACTACGTATCAATTCAAGAAAAATTCATTAGGTGCTAATTCAAGATATTATGTTAGACGGACCTTAACATAGGTCAGAGTCACTTTAACCTTTTACTGGGATGAAGTTACAGTGACTGAAAATATAGAGTAGAATCTCCCTTGATGGTGAATGGAAGAGAAAGCCTCCGTTTCCAACTGCTGACCTTGCAGCTGACAGCCCAATGGCTAACCCATGATGAATGCCACCAGAGTCCCCCCCCTACATTTCACTTATTTTTAAAAATTTATTGGGGGCTCTCACAGCTCTTGCAACATTCCATACATCAATTATATCAAGCATATTTGTACAAGCTTTCCATCATTTCCAAAACATTTTCTACTTCAGGCCTTGGTATAAGCACCTCTCCTTCCCCCTCTCTCCCCCACCCTTCCATCCTCATGAATCCTTTATCAATTTATATTGTTATTAATATTTCATATTTACACTGTCCATTGCCTCCCTTCACCCACATTTCTATTATATCCTCTAACTGAATATATTTGTTATTATTTATTAACAATCTAAGAGTAATATAACAAGGAAATAATAAAAAGTTACCTTAGTAGTGAAATATTTAGTCAACTTAGTCACTACTAGAATATAAGATGTGAATGTAAAGTATTTTTGTAGTAAGGAATATCTGTGATACTAGTAGACATTGAGATAAAGGGAGATGTTGCTGATATATTATTGTGTTCTTTAAATATTTGGTATCTATATTTGCAAATATAAATGAATTCTGTCATCCTATAATATTGAAGTATATTATTATTATTTTGAATACTTTGTATAAAAATAAGTTATAAATTTGTCAAATATGGAGTATGGTATGAACAAAATATTTAAAGCACTTTCTGTCTCCTTTCCCCTTTTGTTTTATGCCAAACAAGAGTGATAACCTTGAAATACTTGCCCCGAGCCAATGTAGTAAAGGACATAGTGAAACACAACTCCCAATCAAAACAATGTAACATTATTCATGGCTCTTGGAAGTGCCTGTGTCTGCAGGCTAATAAATAAACTGTTTGACCACTGCACTTTAAACAAAGAGAAATGAGATAATCGAGTCCCATAATCTAACATTATTGGAAGATAATATTTTATACCAGCTTAATTTATAATTTTCCTTTTATCACATTTACACTGGTATAGATATCACATTTGGAGACATAAAACATAACATAACATAAAACAAGAAAAACAAACAAACAAATTTTTGTATTGGTGGGCTTGTTAAACATTTTCCACCTCCAGAGAAATAATCTTTAGTGCGGCCCCAGTTTCTGAAATTTCAACAGCCACCTATTAAGATTATGTAGCAAATCATCCTTGATTGCTGCTGTTATTATTTTATATTGTCAAGTTGCTTTAAATTCATACCAACCTTATATAGAGTAGAATGAATTTCAATACCTAATAACACACCCAAGATATTTCTGAGAAGAACTTCCCGTCCTCTTTGCTAAGGAAGAAGATCAAATGACATTGAGCTTCTTCATCAACTCTTCCCACAGATGTAGTCAGTTTGATTTCTGTGTGTTCCCTCTATCTATGTAGTTGCCTATTGTGTTGTTGAAAAAAGAAGTATTTGTGATGAAGAAGTCATTGATATTACAAAACTCTATCAGGCAATCTCCAGCTTTGTTTCTATCACCAAGGCCATATATTCTTACTACTGTTGTTTGTTCTATTCTGCAGATCAGAACAGATTTGTTCATTCTTCTAGCACCCATTATATATTTAATACTCTTGATCAATTCAATAATTCAAAGCCATTGAATTATTGTCCTTGCATATTCAATGTCCACCTTTCATGTACATATGAGGCAGTTGAAAATAACATGGCTTAAGTCAGATACATTTCAGTCTCAAAGTGACATATTTGCTCTTTCATACTGTAAACCGAGGGAGAAAGATCTTCGCTGCTAACAGCCATTTGGATATTTAAACATCTCTTATTAGTCATATTAGTCATATTAGTCATTCAATTACTTCGCCGCTAAAATGATCGCCGGAACTTTTCCATTTTATAAGTCTTGTGATGCTAGCTAGTATTGATTCCATAGTTTGTGGGTCTGGTATTCCTACATATGCTTTAAATTCTTATCCAATGTAACCTGTTGTTTAATTTATTGGCATGTGGTATGATTGTGGGTCCAATTAAAATGAAATCCTTAGCACTTGTAATTTGTTGTCATTTAAAATTGTGTTGTCTATAGGTCTAGTTGTAAGGAATCTTTATTTGGTTTATGCTGAGACTTAGAAATCTCTTGATATAACCTAACATAATGTAATCAACCATGAGATCTGCTGTTGTAAGAAGATTAGTATGAAATACAGCAAAACTAACCTCTTGCCCAATTTCACCATTTGTCAGTTTGTCAACTATAGTGGCTTGTGTGTTGTGATTCTGGAAGCTGTGTCATCAGAAACTCAAATACCAGTGATTTATTTACTCAAGGTAAAGAGATTTAAGCAAAGCTTCCAGACTAAGAACAGACTGTAAAAAAATAAAGAGATTGTCCATTTCTGAGTAATTATCTACTGAAAATGTATGAAGAAGGAGGTCATTGTCAGAACTGAGGACCTCATCAAAGACAATGGATATATTGCCCAGAGAAGAGTTCTTTAGGTTTAAGGCACTCAAAATATGACAAAGGAAGAGCTGCCAATAATTACATGGCTGGAGTAAAGATTGGGATCTCCTTTTGATCATTTGGGCATAACCCATATGAGAAGAAACAGCTAAAAACACCTCTTAACAATTGGAATATATGAAATATGAATCTAGGAAAAGTGGAAGTCATCAAAAATGAAATGGTCTTAACTTCATCAAGGTTGATATTGTAGGCATTAGTAAGCTGAGATAATTGGATAGTGACCATTTTGAATCACAAATTATATAGTATACAACGCCAGATATGGAAAGTTCTAGAGAAATGGCCTTACATTCATCATCAAAGATGACATTTCCAGATCAGTCGTTCTTGGAGTAAAAGAGCTACTTTAACAGGGTAATATCTACACACATCCAAAGGTATGCAATCAATGCAAATATTATTCAGATTTATGAGAAATTGCAGAATTCTACAAAATTCTTCAGGATGAAATTGATCAAACATGCTATCAAGATGCAATGGTCATTATTGATGATTGGTATGGCAGTCATGTACTTGTGGGTCAATTACATGATTGGGAATGTAGAGGTGGAGTCTAGCCTTTCAATCTGGAGATAGCCAATAAGATCTCTGTGTGGAGATGACCATGGAACATACCGTCCAACATTTATACTTGTATGTAAGTTCAGTGGAAGTTGAAGGACATTTTTAAAAGTTCACAAGAGCCAAAATGTGACCTTGAGTACATACCACCTGAATTTTGGGAACATCTCAAGAACAGATAAATGCACTGGTCACTAGCGACAGAAGACCTGATGAACCATGGGGTGACATCAAGAACATCAGACATGAAGGAATTAGAAAGTCATTAGAAAGACAGGGAATAATGGACCAAAGTAGGTGTCAAAAGAAAATCTGAAACCAGATCTTGATAAAGTAAAGCACATGAGGGAAATGATTAAGTAAAAGAATAGGAAAACTTTTTCAGAGTATATTGAGAAGACAAATAAGTATTATAAAGAAATTTGGAAAGTGTTGCAGTTAGAAAGCCACAAGAAGAAGAGCACCTCAATATATTTCACTTGAAAGAATTGAAGAATAAGTCAAGTTTGAGTTGCAATATTGAAAGGGTCTATGGGCCAAGTATTAAACTATACAGGAGGCATCAAAATAAGATGAAAAGAGTAAACAGAGTCAATATACAAAAAAACTAGCAAGAAGGTCGGAGGCAAGACTGTGCCCCGAAAGCAGCTCAGACTGGTAATAAAATGGCAATCAGTGAGCCCAGGGTTCAGGAGGACAAGAGGGAGAATTCTGGTAAATGAAACGACCCCCACAACAACTGAGAGTGCTTCCTCTCTCTGGGATGTGACCCATCCCCACATCAGCCTCATCGCAGAGCCTCAGAGATCTACAATCTGATTTCATGGCCTGTGTAGACCACATTGCCTCTGCATGCCACAGCGGTCCCACCCACTGATTACCCCACCACCACCCACGTACTATCCCCTAGTTTGATTGCCATATCAGGAGATGGACAACTACCCTGCTGAGTCATCCACAACCATGGCAGGACCACCACAGAGTAGCTGTCTGGCCATGACACTACCCTAAGGGAGTTATTCCCTTCTCCTCTGATTCCATTCTTTCCATATAGTGGTGGTCCTTCCACATTCTATTCCTTCCCACCACCCACCTGGGGCCCAAGAGCCATCCTGCAATCCACTTGCAGTAATTTTGATCGTCTATCACTATTGGGTCCATACAGAACATTGCTTGAGACCCCTCCAGCCCTGCGGCAGCCACATTTGTCTACCATGCTCATCTGCTGGGAACAGGACCTGCCACTTCCCTGGCAGCACTTCTCCTGGCCCATTCTTCAGAGGGATATACTTGGTTCAGAAGACATCCTTCCCCCACATCAAGCCTTGCTCCAGAACCCAGGGGATCAACAACCTGGTTCCTGGAATTTCCTGACCTAAACCCACCACATTTCTTCAGACTCAATAAGACCACCACTCACCTTATTGCTGCACCTAGAGCTCCTCCCTTCCCAGTGAGCACAACAGCAGTGGCCTGTCCCATGCCAATGCAGTGCTCCCTGCCCATGGCAGCAACAACAGTCATCACCAGTGCCCAGCACCTCCACCAGTTGAGTTTTTCCCCTAGCATGTGCACCAGTGGCAGTGAGGCTGTTCCTCTCTTTGCTCAGCACCCTTTCCCATGGCAGCAAGGTCTCCCACACTGTTGCCTTCAATTAGGTGACTTTAAACAAAAAAGGCTGCAAATCATGATCTGACAGCCCAGACCCATTCGACCAGGGGCATACATAGAGCCTCACTCAAGTCTCTGAGGCCCCTCATTGCTATTGGACACTGACTTACCACAGTACCCTGCCTATACACTAGTCTGACCCACCACTCTAGTAGGCCACAGGTAGCCCTCAAACAGCCAGTTACACAGAGAAAGACAGCAGGGCTCCATGGTCTCCCAGAAACATGACACCTTTCTCTATGAAACTGTCATATAAACAACAGCATGCCACAGTGCTACAAAAAGACACAACAGCAGAACTAACGATGCGCATAGAAGAATCAGATGTGGATCTGCCACAAAAAGAAATTTTCAGATGGTTGTGTGGAGCAATACAGGAGATGACAGAAGCAATGCAGTATAAGAGCACAATGAGAGAGGAGATGAAGTCTATGATGGAGAGGATGAAGTCCATGATAGAAAGGATGAAGCCCATGCAACAATGGGAAATACAGGAATTAATGGATGAGGCAACTGAAACTACATGCAAGATTATAGATATCATGAACAGATTAGAGAAGACAACGAATCTTTTCAGTGATCTCAAAGACAATTAGGCAGACCTCAACAAATGAGAAATACAGTCATATAAGAAAATCAAAGAGGCAGAAGAAAACCTGAGATCACTGACAGGTGCTATGAAGAGGAATAATTTTCAAATAATAGTTCTACTGGAATAAGACACAATGTAGAAGCTGACAGCTACATTAGGGGGGGATTTCTGGAAGGAAACTCTCCCACCATAATTACTAAGGATCAGATAGCCATACAGGTAGCAGCAATAACACCAATAATAGTAAACACCAGGAAGAATTCACTAAAACAAATAATAGTTAAACTATCCAACATTGAGGAAAAAGAGAGTTTTAAAATCTACAAGAGAAAGAAAGATGGGAACATACAATGGTTCTCAGGTAAGAATATGCTCAGACCTATCAGCAGAAACCATAAAGAAAAGAGAGTAAAATATCTTCCAAAAGAAGAGCTTTAAGGGAAAAACACGTGCCCAAGAATCCTCTACCCTGCCAATTTATTTAAGATAAGGGTGTTCCAGGACAAGGAAAACTCAAAGAATATGCTGTAAGATACCCAACGCTGCAGAAGATGCTTCCCAATTCACCTTGGTCAGAAGACCAACATCCATCAAAGGTAAGTAGATTACCATGTAGCCCAACTCCATCCAGAAGTTGATAATTGTTGATAACAATTACCAAGATAACATGACCTCAGAGGGAAAAGAATGCAGGAATGAAGCCCGACACACAAATACAGAACACTGATGTAGGAGATATGAGAACATTCAACACAAAAGGCATGGGATGATTCCACAAATCATGATAATATCTGTAGTGCCAGGGGTCTCAATTCATACACTAAAATATAAAGGTTGTCATACAAGCTCAGAAAATATAACCAATCAATCTGTTGCCTGTAACACACACCGTAATCTCACAGACAAACACAGACTAAAAATTAGAGATTTCAGAAAATAGACCAGACAAATGGCAACTTAAGCAGGGCCTGCAATCCTAATTTCTGACAAAATTGACTTCAAGGTTTAAACATAAAAAAAACAAAAACAAGGAAGGACACTATATAATGTCCAAAGGATAAGTAAACCAGGAACCAGTGAGCATAATCAATATATACACACCTAATTGGAGACCCACAAAATCATCAAACTATTCAAAAGATGAAAAAACAAATCACAGATTCAACAATCATACTATGTGATTTTAATGCAGCACTATCAGAAAAAAGATAGATCACTGGGAAGGAAACTCAGCAAGGAGGCTACAAAGCTAAACACTACAATTAGGCAACTGGACCTGAAAGACATATATCATGTTTTCAATGCGAACACAAAAAAGTTCACAATCTTTTCAAGCACTCCTGGCTCACTTTTGAAAATAGAGCACACACTGGTAAACAAGTTGAGCCTGTGTAAATTCAAACAAATAGAGATTACTCAAATATCCTTGAATCACCACACTACAAAACTGGAGATCAATTGAAGGACAACTAGATAAATAAGGACGAAAAATGGGAGGATGAATAACAATCTTCTGCAGACAGAAATGATACTGGCCCAGATTAGAGAGGAGTTTAGGAAGTTTCTAGAAACTAATGAGAATGAGAATACAACATACCAAAATTTATGGGATACACGGAAGCCATTATCAGAGGTAGCTTGACCGCAATACGTGCATATATGAAAAAGGAAGACAGATGTATGACTATCATAAAACCTACAGCACCTAGGACAGAGTCAACAGAACAACCTCTCCAAATGCAAAAGAAAAGAAATAATAAAAGTCAGGGCAGATTTAAACCAGTAGGAAAACAAAAGAACAATGAAAAAGATAAATGCAGCGAAAAGCTAGTTCTTTGAAAGGATCAACAGAATTAACAGACCTAACCAAGAAAAGGAAGGAGAAAACATCAATAGCCTTATGACCCCATGATCACTGTACTGGGCATATACCCAGAAGAGGTGAAAAATAAAACACAGCCAGGAACCTGCTCACCAATGTTGATTGTGGTGCAATTCACAATCACAAAGAGTTGGAAACAAGCTAAATTTCCATTGATAGATGAGTGGATTACTAAACTCTGGTACACACACATGGAGTACTATATATCACTGTAAAGCATGGATGATCAAATGAAACGTATTGCTTCATGGGCAGAGTTGAAGGAGAAAGTATGCTAAGCAAAGTCAGACTATCACAAGAGGACAAGTACAACGAGTCCCCTGAAGTAAGTCTACTCAGCAGAGCGAGTATAGAAGAAAAGCCAGTTAGCTCACACTATATGGAAAGAGATACAAACAGTCAGGCGTAGCTCAGATCAAACCCAAGGAGGTACATGTTAATCCAACAAAAGAAGAGGAAAGGGGGAGAAGGGGTGGAGCAAAAGTGAGATGATGGCCTGGGGGAAGCAGGGAACTAACCCACCAGCAGGAGAACATTGACTATGTCTCCACAGCGTTGTGAGTGTGCATATAGATCGTGCACACCCCGGCACACCAAACTTTGAGGGCAATGTGACCACATGGAGGAATACATGAAAGATTGCACTACAAGCTGACCCTACCCAGAGCGAAACTGATCCCCTCCCTAGAAGTATGTTTTGTTAGTCTGAGTATACTAGACAAACAAACACATAAGGACACATCTGTATATAAGGGAGAGGTTTCTATACAAGAGGAATGGAACATTGGGAAAGCATGCCAAACCAGTGTAGTCCAAGATCATAAGTCTGATATTAGCCCATAGGTCTGATATCAGTCAATAAAGTCTTCTTCAGATTAAAAGACACATGCAATGATGTCAAGTGCAGGATAATCACTGGCCAGCATAAGAAAGTCTTTGGATCTAGTGGTATTGTAAGCACTGGTAGGAGTCTCTCCACGGCTTTTCTGGCATCAGAGTTCTGGTTCCATCAGAGTAAGCCCGTGCGGCTTTTCCTCCAGGACGTCTGACAGGGAGTCAGCCTTGTGTCTTGTGAGTAGAGCAACTTCAAAGGACTGAGTAGTGAGTCTCTCACCTCTAAGGGGGAAAGACAGCCAGATTTCCCAGAATTTTTAGGAGAAAGCCATGCACAGTGAACTCATTGTTTATCTCCAGATTGGCATGCTAGTCTCCACCCCTATACTCTTAATCCTCAAATTTTCACCACATTGCATGATTGCCACATATTTGTCACAGAGAACAAAACTAAGTGTACAGGTTGAGAAGAAATACCAGCACATTATGCCCACACAGAAGCAATCCAAGTAGGAAAAAGTGAAAGTGATGACTAATCCTGTATCGGCACACCAAACCCAGAGGGTGACATCATTGTGTGGAGTGGCATAGGCACAGAGAGTACTGTCGGGACAACAACAGCTCATGACATGTTGTCACCTTACTGGAGAATACTGTGACAGAAAATAATACTGGGGACAAACAGTAGGGAGGTAGTGTGAACTGAACCCCCTGCAGAAGGGCAAACTAAGAAGGAAACATAACAGATTAGGAACTGGTGCAAGGCTAAGCTACAAAGTCCCTAAAAAGCCCCCAATATTGACTTCAGGATAGGAGAGGCAGCTCCTGGATTTTCCCCAGGACCAGTGGGGAAATAGTCATACATTTCAGTTGTCAGACATGAAATTATGTATTTTTCTCCCTTTTTTTCTTCCTTTTTCATTGGTCTATGTCATGGTTGGTTGGCCTACTTATGTAAGGCAGGCATAAGAATCAAACTCAAGAGAAAGCAATAGGACAAGTGGTCCTGGAAGGACTTGGGGGGAGAAGGTAGCAGGGGAAGGGTGTGGTGAGCAAACAATGCCATGGACAGGGGAACAACTAGGGAATTAGAATCAACAGTAAGGAGGAGGTAGAGATCCTGGAGGTGTTGCAACAGCAATCTAGCTGAGAGGAAGTACTAAGAGGCAGAAGTAGGAGGAACATGATGGTAAGGCGGGAAGAAAGTAAAAGGAAGCATGAATGATCTTAAAAGAAAAGCTATGGGTAGAGATATAAGCATAGATGTGTACATATATAAATACATTAATACATAAAATAGAGGTGCTCGGCTATCAAGAGATATAACATCCAGGGTCTTAAAGGCTTAAAGGTAAATAAGCAGCTATCTAGCTCAGAAGCAACAAAGCCCACAAATATTTATAGGGCAATATGCTAAAATAGTGGATGGACTTCAGGCTTCCATTCATCTCATCCTTCAATACACAATCACTGTTCTAGCCGCCTGGAATTCTGTGATACTTACCCTCCCAGCAGGATCATTGAAGACAAAATGGGTGCATAAGTAAATGTTGTGCAGAAAGTGAATGGTGTCTGGATATTAAAAAATATAGCATCTGGGCTCCTAAAGGTTTGAAGCCAAAGAAATGGACATCTAGCAAAGAAGCAACAAGCCCACATGGAATAAGCACACCAGCTGGTGAGAGCATAAAGGGTCATCAGGACTGGGTAATGGGCATCAGAAGACCCATAACAAACAAGTGGAAACATATTGCTAAGAACCAAGAAGGTCAGAGCAGTGATCCAAATCCCAAGTTTAGAAAATGGAACATCCCCTCACAGATGGGTCACAGGAAAGGAATGAATCAAACAAGGTGCAGTACAGCAACAATGAACCACATAATATTCCTCTGGTTCCTCAAGACTTCCTTGCCCCCCATTATCATGATCTCACTTTAAATTAGACTAGAACACGTACACAGGTATAGCTAAAAACTCACAACAAATGGAATCCAGGAACAGGAACAGGAATAGTGATACCAGAATGGTAGGGGAAAGGGAAAGAGGATGGGAAAAATGATCTAACAATTAACACAAAATCACACACACATCCTCCAGGGGGATGAAAAACAGAAATCATTGGGGAAGGGAGATAGCAGTTTGTTTAAGATATGAACAATAATTTATAATTCATGAAGGGGAAACAATGGTTGAGGGGAGGGAGGGAAAAAAGAGGAGCTGATACCAAGAGTTCAATAGAAATTAAATGTCTAGAAAAGAATGATGGCAACATATTTACAACTATGCCTGATTCAATTGATGTACGGATTGTGATAAGAGTTATGAGAGCCCCCAATAAATGGTCTTTTAATAAAAAAACACTAAACATTCAACTATTTCAATAGTTAACATGTAATTAGGACTCAGTGACATAGAAGGAAGAGATCTAAGATGCAGTTGAAGTGATAGCACAGACATGGCTACAGGGATTGATTCAGTACCAACTGAAAGGTTTCAAAAGCTGATGAAGCACTAGAAGCACTACAGGAAATTGGGAAGACATCTACCTTGCTAATCAACTAGAAGAAATCCATCTTTTACCTTTTCCAAAGAAAAGATAAACAAAAGAAGACAAAGTATTAAACAATATCATTAATGTAACATGCAAGTAAAATTTTGCTGAAGATCATTCAGCAATGCTCACGGCAGTTCATCAAAAGAGAGCTGCCAGAACTTTAAGCTGAATTCAGAAGAAAACTTGCAACAAATTATATTATTTTTGTTGCCAGATGAATCTTGGCTGAAAGCAGAAAATACTACAGAAAAATATTTACTTGTATTTTATTGACTGTGTGAAGGTGTGAGTGGGGGGAGGGGGCGAGTTTCTTCTTTATGCAAAGGGGACAGGAGCACTACTTTCCACTGTTCATGGCCTGCGGAAGAAAGCCGATAGTTCCATTGTGGTTGCTGATGAAGCATTGGCTGCCTGACTCTCCGCCTGAGATAAACAGACACCTGCCTCTGGTTCCTAGATACGTTTGTGCACAAGACTTCATTAAGGTGTGGAAGATCTAGAATGTCACTTTGAGAAGTAGGGCATACCTGATCAAAGCCAGGTATTTTCAATAACCTCAAGTGCATGTGAAAGTTGGACATTGAGTAAGAAAGACTGAGGAAGAATCAATGCATTTGAATTATGGTGCCAGTGAAGAATATAGAATGTACCCTGGACTGCCAAAAGAGACCAGTCCCTTGAAAAGGTCATCAGGTTTGGTAAAGTGGCAGATTAACCAAACTGTTCAAGGTGACATGATAGGTGGGGTTATATCTGTAGCATGACCTGAGGGAGATGCCTTCCAAGATATTGTTGAAGCAGCTGGGAAACACCCTCACCCCGCCCCCCATTATTTCCTCTAGACCTGTAATTAATATTGACGCTCAGAAAACTCCTAAAGGTGAGGTTGAGATGACTACCCAAGAAGAGGAAGCACACTAAACTCACAAAGACCTGCTCTGTGAGAACAGCCTTTGCCATCACAAGATGGCGCCTGGCCGCGCCCTGACTCTTAGCCTAAAAGTGATAAACAAGTAGCACCGCGCATGCCCAAGAGTTGCTGCTGACGTTATAGAGCCTCTGCACCAATCACGTAGAGCCACGCCTAGTGTTAGACTATAAAAGCTTTGGGTCCTTCCTCCTCGGGGTTCTTCTCCTTTTGCTGCCCTCCTGTGATTGAGGCGGCTTCAATAAACTTTGCTGAAACGCCATCAGAAGAGTCCTGACCATTCACTGCGTCGTTGTGTTGCGTGTCCTGACCTGATCCGTCTCGGCGAGGGGCTCGCGACACTGCTCAAACTTTTGAATATGTATAAGATGAAGCCTGAGGAATTTCCAGCTGCTCCCTGGGAATGTGGGATACTGGTGCAAGAAATGTAATAATAGAGCAGTCTGAGTTTCTGGATATGGAACTCCTAAGTACAGATTCTTCTTTCAATGTCTTAGTGAGAGAGGATTTAAGAGAGAATCTAATTACTTATTTGGGTGGTTCACTGAAGCATGGACTGCCAGATGGCCTAGACTAGACCAACTTGAGCTGGCTGACCTACATTGGCACACTGTAGAAGAAGGCATCCAAAAGCTGAGGGTAATTGGTATGTTAGAATGTCTAACAAGATATTTCCATAGATCCAAAAAGGGGGTGTCCTGAAGACATACCCTTCACAACAACAAGTTGTGAAGAACAAGTTTGTGAAGTGGGTTCCAGCTTCTCTGAAGGCTCCTGTAATTGCTACTTTATGTGCACCAGGATTAACAGTGGGAACTGCCATAAGTGAACTCTGACATCTGCCCATGATGCGGCTGATTAGGCCCTGTGGTGATACAGGGTAGATGTCAGTCTGGAATCAGCAGAGATGGGAGATATGGTTATAATATACAACAAAGTTCGTAGTAATCAAAGCAACCTGCCTCATGTGGACTTATGACATTGGTTACTTAGCCACAGTGCCCCCAGGAGAGAAACGCATAGAAGACCTACTAAATATTTATGTGATCTATAAAAGCAGAAGAATTCTAGATCATGTCAACAGCAGGATAGACAGTCACCATCACTCAATCAATTCCCAGACCTAAGCAAGTTTACAGGCTCACACCTCTTGAATGAGTGGAAGGTCTGGTTCCTCTGGAGAGACCTTGCTACATCACTGACGGTTTATGCTGTTAGTCTTTCATCTAGCATTCTTCAAAGGGACCTGCAGCCTTTCACAAGAGTGACTGTTCATTGGGGGAAAGAAAATAAATAAACTTTGGGGGAAATTGCTGTACACTGGATCTTAACTGACTCTAATTCCAAGAGACCCAAAGTGTTTTGAAGTCCTACCCATCAGAGTGGGGGATTACAGAGGTCGTTATCAATGGAGTTTTAGCTCAGGTATGTTATGCCTCACTGTGGATCTGGTGGGCCCCTGAATCCACCCTGTGGTTATTTATCTAGTTCCAGAATGCATCATTGGAATAGACATACTTAGTAACTTGCAGAACCCCCATATTTGATCTATGAAATATGGAACAAGGCATATCGTGGTAAGAAATGTCAAGTGTACAGTATTAGAACTGCCATTGCATAAGAAAATAGTTAACTAAAAACAGTACTGCATTCCTGGAGGGATTGCAGAGATCAGTGCCACCATCAAAGACATGAAAGATACAGGGGGCGTGATTCCTACCACATCCCCGTTTAACTCCCTATCTAGCCTGTAAAGAAGAGAGGTGGATCCTGAAGAATAACCATGGATTTTTGTAAACTTACCCAGGTGGTGACTCCAATTTAAGCTGCTGTTCCAGATGTGATTTCATTGTTTGAGCAAATTAATACTTCTCCTGGTACTTGGTATGTAGTTACTGATCTAGTCAATGCCTTCTTCTCAATACCAATCTCAAAGGAGCACCAGAAGCAGTCTAACTTCAGCTGGCAGGGCAACAATATACTTCCACAACTCTCTCCCAGAGGTAAAGCAACTCTTCTGCCCTGTGCCATAATTTAGTCCAAAGGGACCTCGATCGCCTGTCTATTCCATAAAATGTCACACTAATCCATTATATTGATGACATTATGCTGATTAGACCCACTAAGGAGGATGTATCAAAGACGTTAGATTCATTAGTACAACAATTGCTATAAGAGGTTGGGGAAATCACCCAACAAAGATTCAAGCATGTTGAGATGTTCCTACTAGAGTGAAGAATAAGCAAGCTATTTCATCTGGTTTCCCCTACAATTAAACAGGAAGAACAACACCTAATGGGCCTCTGTGGATTTTAGAGGCAGCATATCCCTCATATTGGGTGTTTTATTTTGACCAAGTGACACAAAAGGCCCCCAATTTTGAGTGGGGTCCAGAATAAAAAAGGCTTTGCAAAAGATTCAGGCTATTGTGCAAGCTGCTTTTCCACTAGGACCATATGATCCAGCTGACCCAATGGTGCTAGAGGTGTCAGTTGTCAATAAAGATGCAGTGTGGAGTCTTTGGCAGACCTCTATTGGTGAATCACAGCATAGACCACTGGGATTTTGGAGTAAAGTCCTGCCATTCTTTGCAGACAACTACTTCCCCCTTGAAAAACAACTGTTGGTCTGTAATTGGGCTTTGGTGGAGACTGAGTGCCTCACCATTGACCACCAAGTCACCATGAGATCTGAACTACCCATCAGGAACTGGGTATTTTCTGACCAACAGAGTCATAAAGTTGGACATACACAACAGCTCTGTTGTTAAATGGAAGTGGTATATACGAGATCAGTCCAGAGCAGGACCTGACGGTACAAGTAAGCTGCATGAAGAAGTGGCCCAAATGCCCATAGTCCCCACTCCTGTCACATTACCTTCTGTCTCCCAGTCTGTACCTATGGCCTACTGGGGAATTCCTTATGATAATTTAACTGAAGAACAGAAAAGCCACACTTGGTTCACAGATGACTCTGCATGATATGCAGGTGCCACTCATAAGTGGACATCAGCAGCACTACAGACCCTTTCTGGGATCTCCCTAAAGGACAGTGGTGAAGGGAAATCCTCCCAATGGGCAAAACTATGAGCAGTCCACATGGCCGTTCAGTTCCTCTGCAAAGTAATGGCCATATGTGAGACTGTATACTGATAATGGGTGTATACTGGGAATGTGAGACTGTATACTGGGAATTAGAAGAAACATGATTGAAAAATTTGTGACAAGGTGGTGTAGGAAAGAGGTATGTCGATGGACCTCTCTGAATGGGCCAAGAATGTAAAGGTAATCATGTATCATGTGAACATGATACAGAGGCTCATCAGAGGGTTACCTCTGCAGAGGAAGACTTTAATAATCAAGTGGATAATATGACACACACTGTGGAGACTGGTCCTTTTCTTTCCTCTGCCACTCCTGTTATCACCCCATGGGCACATGAACAAAGTGGACATGGTGGCAGGGATGGAAGTTATGCATGGCTGTACCAAAATATACTTTCACTCACCAAGACATGGTTACCGCCATTGCTATGTGTCCCATTTGCCAGCAGCAGAAACCATCATTAAGTCGAAAATATGGGACATTGCTTGGGGAGATCAACCAGCAGGCTGGTAGCAGGTTGATTACATAGGACCTCGTCCATCACCAAAGGGGCAGCATTTCATTCTTACTGGAATAGATACCTGCTCTAGACATGAATTGCCTTCCCTGCACACAATGGTTCTGTCAAAACTAGCATTTGTGGACTTACGGGATGCCTCATCCACAAGCATGGTATCCCACATAGCATTGCTTCGGATCTAGGAACTCACTTCACAGCAAATTCAGTGCGGCAATGGGCCCACGCCCATGGCATCCACTGGTCGTATCATGTTCCTCATCATCCTGAAGCAGCTGTCTTGATAAAACAGTGGAATGGGTTCCATGAGACACAATTACAGTGCCAACTAGGTGATAGCAACGTGTGGTGCTGGTTCAATGTTCCCCAGGAAGCTGTATATGCTCTAAAGCAGTGACCAATATATGGTGAATGTCTCTCAAATAGCCAGGATTCATGGGTCCAGGAACCAAGGGGTGAAAGCTGGAGTGGCACCACTCACTATACCCTTCATGATCCACTTGCAACATGTTTGCTTCCTGGCTCAGCAGCCCTATGCTCTGTAGGCCTGGAGGTGCTGGTCCCGAAGGAAGGAACTCTCCCACCTGAAAACTGCACTGATTCCACTGAACTGGAAGCTGAGAACACCGCCTGGGCACTCTGGGGCTCCTCATGACCTTGGATCAACAGGTCAGCAAGGGTGTCACTGTAGTGAGTGGTATGATTGATGCTGAATACCAAGGAAAAATTGGACTAGTGATGCATAATGGAGGTAAAGAAGAATATGTCTTGAATCCAGGAGATACCATAGGCCATCTCTTAGTGCTACCATGCCCTGTGAAGGAAATGGTAAACTACAGAAACCCAATCCTGAGAAGATATCTAATGACCTAGATCCCTCAGGTATGAAGGTCTGGGTCACGCAACCAGCCAAACAACCACAGGCAGCTGAGACACTTGCCGAGGGCAATTGTAAGACAGAATGATAGTGGAAGGTGGCTCTACCTATCTCTTATGACCACATGATCAATTGCAAAAGCAAGGTTTGTGATTATTAGTGTATTTTTTATATGTGTTTATTGACTATCTTTCCTTTGTTCATGTACATTAGATACAATTGGACTCAGTGTGTTTTCATTTCTATGTATGACAGATGTTTGATGTTCAGTGTAATTGTGATTTCATGAACATCTGGAAATTATATATGACTAAAGAATTGTGTACAAGTTCCAAGTTGGCAAGGGATGGAGTGCGATATGTAGGTTCATTGTGCTAACATGACTAATGAACACTTGTAAAATTAACTGAAGGGCAGAGATAAATGATATGGCAAGCCTTGTCCTTTGTGTCTCTTGCTCTTTGATCATTCCACCAGTGTGTGGCTGCCTTGCTTGTTCTGTGCATCCATTTGCAAGCTGCCTGGCCAGTGGGACACCTAACCCATGGACCGTGTCACTGTAAATTGAGATTCCTTCAAGCCCTGCTTCACCATGCTACTGGAATATACATCTCTTGAGCTGGAGACTTTTGGAACCTGGTATCTGGCTGACTGTAGATGACCTGTCTTGCTGTTTGCTGCCTGTGGCCAGAGAGCCTGAATTGGTCTACAGAGGACTAACCAGGGGCCCTCAAGACTTGAAGGACTGCCAGTGTATTCGCTCTCTCATGCAAGTGAGTTGTACTGAGCCATTTGTACTGTTTGATAGATAAGTTAACCATTTATTTCTTATGTTGTCTATCTATATAAATGTTTAAAAATTATTTGTGGCCCAGTTTTGTTTCTTTTGAGAACCCTGCTGTGTAGCATAGTTGCCCTTGGCACATTAAAGCTTTTGTGTGTCTGTGTGCTGTCTCTCTCTCTATCTCTCTCTCTCTAACACTCTCTTACTATGCCTTTAAAAGCAGTTGCCTCTGATAGGTGCAGACATCCCAGAATTTTGGAATATTTTCATTTCAATAGTGTTTGTGACCCAATCAATTGTTTTTTCATCTCATTGTCTTAAAAAACTTTTTCAAATGCAGACAACAAAAAAATGATAATATTTCGTTTACTGGCTTTTGGAACTGTGGGTTTTCTACAAAAAAGTTTCTTTTGGCATTGCATAACAAGGATCTACAATTCTTTTGCTTGATAACAATTTCCCTTATTACCAACAATCTGTCTTCGAAATCAAGCTACATATCTGATATTTTTATGTACTGTCTAGAAGAAAACAATTTGTAGTGAAATGTCTATACCTTTAGAGGATAACAACATTTACTTCTCACTGAGCATACATTTTAAATGGAGTTTATCAGTGTTTCCCATCTTCCTCTTTTAGGCATACAGGTGGATGAAACCTGTACCCACGGTTGTTGTAATCCCTACAACACAAGGAAGAGACAGCAATTAAAGCTGTTATATGTTTCACTCACATTTCACTGGTCAAAAAAATCACATGACGGCACCTAACTTCAAAGAGATATGCATATACACAAAGAGAACTAGAACCATTGTAAAGAATCATAGCAACTTGTAAAGTAGGGTTACTAAAAAGCTGGTTTTTCATCTGGGGTGGCTCTTTTAAATGATTTATCCAAAAAATCCCCAGCCCTGTAGTCTTTTCTGATTCATGATGATCACCAAGGGAATTTTTAAAATGTGCAACTCAGGGCATCCAACCTTAGAGATTTTCATTTTTTCTTTGTATGTGAAAGGTCCAGGCATCAGTCATTTTAAAATCCCCCTCGATATATGGATACAATGTCAGTCAGTAAAGCAGAGGACCCTCTCTATTCATTTATAGCAGACAAATTCAAGACTTAGTGACAGGGACTGTAAGAAGCCATCAATGGTCATAATTCACCACAAAGTGCTACATGTCTGACATCATCTGCAGAATTGCATGCCAGTGTTTTCTGTGAGAGCAGAGATATAGTCTCTACTGCTTTCCTCCCAATTTCAACTAAGTGCTTTTGGTTAGTGCTTTTGGAACACAAATGGAAATCTCCAGTGAGAAACTTTGGCTAGTATCGTCTCTGAGACATTGCCAAGGGTGTGGGAGTGGGTGGGGGCCCGGACGAGGGGCAATGCTGCTCATTGCCAACACTTAAACTAGTACTGAGGGGCCTGTAAGTTAGAACTGAACTTTTCTTTTATCCAGAACAATCAATTTCAGACCAAGTGCCAAATGAGCATGGAGTTTTAAGGTCTGAGAGTCTGGGAAGAAGGAGCAGCAGGTAGAGCAGGATAAGTGGAAGGTTGCTATGAGCCAGGAATGATCAAATAAAATAAAATGAGGTTTGAGGTGACCAGGATGAAACTAGATTACTCAATGTAGCTAATAATATTCATTCAAGGGATTTCACAAGGTCAGAAAAGAACAAAGCCTTTGCTCTTTTGGGCCCTACACAACAGAACCCCGGACTTCAAAGCCAATCCGTTCTATTCAAGATGTGAAGCAGTCAAGTTCTGAATCAGTTTTTCCCATAAGAAATAACTAAAAGTGGATTAATCTGTTTTCAACCACCACATGTTTACCCTAACCTTGCTTTTTAATACAATATATTACACAGAAATTTCAAAGTGAATTTCAAAGTTCAGAGTTAATATAATTTAAAAAAGCAGCACAACATTTGAAAAAACATTTTAATAACTATGATATGGCCATAAGTTGAGATTGATGAGAATCTGGATCTGTGGACATGGATGTGAAGAGGAGGAATGGAGATAGAGAGAGAGTCATTGTTTGGAAAGGGAATTCTCTCCCACAAAATCAACTAGTAGCTCTTTTTCAGCAGTTTTCCCCATTCTTTCCCCTTTTTTCCCTTGGACCTGGCTGGCTTTCTCTAACAAATAAACAAACAAAAACTAATGTGGTCTGTTGTTGGCGTTACCTTAACTATTTTCTGAAAGGGTTTACTAAGTTATCATCAACAATATCGATAACTCAGTTAACTAGTTCCTTATCATTATGATTCTTTTCAAAAGACCCTTTCTTAGGAGTCATTTTTTTTTTAAATCTAAAAACAGTACAAAAAGCCACAGCATCTAAGAAAACTATAGCTAAGTCCTTGAGACACAGTTGCAAAAGGTTTAAGCAATGTGTACTAACAACGCCAACTAACTCTAAGAGGCAAAACAGGAACTGCTTTTGTTTACAAAAATCACGCGCATCAGGTTGAATTCCTTTGTTTTGTTCGAGTTCTGATGCACGATTTTCTCGACATTTTTCATTGAAATCCAATTATGACGAGTATTGATGTGGTTGAGAACCAGGGTTTTATTGTACCAAGACTGTGTACTACAAAATACATAGGCTTTTAAGAACACTTCTTTCTGGTGTGGGTAATAATAACACGGACATAATTCTATGTTGAGGAAATAGAAGTCCACAAAGTCTAAGGCATGCCTTAATTGAAAATATAAGAAAAAGAACATGTGGATAAGAGTGTTGTAAAAACACAGAGGCAAGTTTCAAATTCAGACAGGCAAATGGATGCATTAGTGCACAAAAGTCAAAGTGAAACTAAAAACATTTCAGGAGAGAAATAAATGAGTGTAAGATGTAACCATAGGAGAGAACAGCAGCTAAGCAAGAAGCACGTAGTGTGCTAAAAATGAGAGTTCAGGGAATTGGAAAGAACAAGTCATTAAAGTCCTACTTCGCTTGACTTATTCGGCTACATTTTTATTGTACACACGCTATTCTTAAAACAAGGTTTTTGAACAGAGAGTGTCCCTGGTTGGAAGGATGCACGTTTTCCAACTGACATTGACCAGAATCATTGAAGCTGCTATTGATTTGGGTGGTTCGAGGTAACCAAATTATTATAAATCCAGATATTCACATGCTGGTTATTTTCAACTTTCTCTTGAATTCTTATTTTAGCTATTTTTAGGACCATGAAAGAGCAATATTCTTTCTTCCAGTGAATTAAGCACATTCTAAAGATATTATGCCAAACAAAAGTCACTGCCATTGAGTCCATGCTGAGGCCCCCATAGGCTTCTGGAACAGTAGCAGTTTGCCGGAGTAGAAAGCCCAGTCTTTCTCCGTGGAGCTGCCGGTGGCTTTGAATTGCCCACCACCTGGGTCCCAGCCCAATGTGCAACCACTACACCACCCAGGTGCCTTACACACATTATAAAACCTATTCAACACCCTTAATTCCCCTTCCCCTCCTATCTGTCCCCTTTCCCCATGGCCTTCTCTTCTTCCCCCTTCCCCCAATCTCCCTCTCACTCGCTGCAAAGCATCCAAGCGGGGCTGAGGAGCTACTATCAAGGCTTCTTGCTAAACGACCCTATTCTTCATGAGATTGACATCCCTGCGATGTGTATCAACGCAGACTACCTTCCTGCAGTTCTGACTTCCTGGTGAGAAGGATACCTGAAGACAATAGGGCTGCAGAGCAAAATGGTCAAGAAAGTTGATGGTGTCCGGTCATCGAAAGACATAGTGTCTGGGGTGTTAAAGGCTTGAAGAAAAACAAGTGACCCTCTAGCTCAGAACCACAAAGTCCACATGGAAGAAGTACAGCCACCTGTGTGATCGTGAGGTGTCGATGGGATCAGGTATCAGACATCAAAGACCCAGAACAATGTGAATGATGGCAGAGTGGAGACCCAAAGCCCATCTGTAGACAACTGGACATCCCCTTACAGAAGGCTCACAAGGAAGAGACGAGTTAGTCAAGATGCAGTATAGCACCAATAAAACATATACTTTTCCTTCAGTTCTTTAATGTTTCCTCCCTCCCCACCCCCACAATCAAGATTCCAATTCTACCTTACAAATCCAGCTAGATCAGAGCATGTACATGAACATTTAAGAGCTGAAACACATGGAATCCAGGACAGATAAACCCCTCAGGACCAATACTGTGACTAGAGATACCAGGAGGGGAAGGGAAGGGGGTAGGAACCAGTCACAAGGATCTACATATAACTCCCTCCCTGGAGAACAGAAGACAGAAAAATGGGTGAAGCAAGATATTGGTCAGTGTAGAACATGAAAAAAATCTTATAAATTATCCAGGGTTCATGGGGGAGGAATGGGAGAAACAAGGAGCTGGTACCAAGAGCTCGAGTAGAAAGAAATATTTTGAAAATGATGGTAACAAATGTACAAATGTGCCTGACACAATGGATGTATGTACTGTAATAAGAGCTGTATGAGTTCCCAATAAAATGACTTAAATACAATGATTTAAATTTTAAAAAGAAAAAAATTAAACAGAGATTTGACCACATTACAGTGAAAAACTACCTTATATCAAAACCAACCAACCAAGCAAAATTTTTTGAAAAAGGAAGGATGGCCGTGTTATTGAGCAAAGCAAATTGTAGCTTACTGTGTGTATATAATCACATAAAACCAAAATTTATGTATAAGGAAGTATATACTATGCTGAAGGAGCTGGGGTTAAAACACTTTACTGTTACCCAAGGGTCTGTGATTGAGACCCACTAACCACTCTGGAGGAAAGAAGAGTGCTTCCAGGAAGATGGTAATGTATACAATCCTACATCAGAATGAACGTGACATCACATAACAACACACAAACTCAGCAATGTGCCCCATTGTTCAAGGAAAAGAGAAAGGTATACTTTTTACTTTGTACACTTCAATTATAATGTTTAAAAAACAGTTTTTTGGCATATAATTCACAAATCATATAATTTATCCATTCTATCATTTTAAGGAAGGTTGCACATTCATCACTATAATCTATTCTCAAAGTTTTATAATAATCTTTTTGCTTTATAAATATGAAATATATGTAATTCAAAATTAAAATATTTGTCTAAGGAAATTCAATTGTTTGCACATTTTCATGCATCCCTAGCTTTAGATTTCTTTTCAACAGTACTTTTTTTTCTCAGAACTCAAGTCATATCTGCTCAATTATAGGAAAAAAGTTATTCTGTATAACTATTTTAATAATTAAAATTGAAATACCAGAAAGAAACTAAAAGAAAGTACAATAAAATATAAAGGATGAGTTGTCTAACCATAAGAATTAGAAAGAAGAAAATTTTCTAAAATTAATTGTTGTAATGATTGCACACAATTTTTTAGTAAAATTAAATTATTGAATTGTATGATGTGATTTATATATCAAAACAAAAAATTAGGAAAAGAAGGTAGTTGTGACCTTTGCACATGGAATTGATATTAAAGTAGTATAGAATATGATTATATAATTTAATATGTAATTGTAATTTGTGAACAAACAAGATAGGATAAAAAAACTTAAAGCAAACCAAAAAGTATTCGATTTAGAATTAAAATGGGGAAGTAAAGGCGGAGGAAGCATAACTAGCCACATTTCTCACTCTTCCTATAAGAAATATAGGAAATACTATAACATGCTGCCCAGATCCCCGTAAGGAAGATAATGCTTCGGGAGTAAAAAGTTTAATCTTTCTCCCAGGAGCAGCTGGTGGTTTCAAACTGTGGACCTTGTGATCAGCACCCCAGTGCGTAACCACTGCTCCACAAAGGATCCTTTTGCCTAGGTCAACAGCGCTCAAAAATCACAGTTTTCAACAATCACCTTACCAGACATGAATGATGGGCCCTATGCTCAATGAGGAGTTAAACCTCTGCAAAGATTGATACTCAGAGTCCCCTCCCTGAATCTGAAGGACACTCTTAACTTTAAAGGACTGCATGCATTGCTAAGAATTTTCTTGTTTTTTGTTCCAATTTTATGTTTAGGTATATTAATTACTGACAGCAATTACAATAAATGGTGGCATATTGTATTCTTCATGTGGGGTTCTATCACCATGGATTTCTGCCTTTCCCCGCCTACACTTGGATCTCTATGAATTTGCTATCCCCTGCCCCTATCTTTTTTTATGTGCGGTTGTAGAACATCTGTCCTTTGGTGACTGACTTGACTCGTCATAATGTTCTTCAATCCCGGCAATGTTTTGAGGGGTACTGCTAGGTGCCATGTAGTGTGTTCCACCCATACGCACCTCAGAAGCGCTTGTCTGTCCTCAGCCGTCCTCCTAGCTGTTCCTCAGAGTAAACTCATTGCTGCAGCTGCGGTGTGCGTCCATCTCCTGGAAGGCCTATCTTCTTTTAATTGTACTTTACCAAAAATGATGTCTTTCTCTAGAGACGGCCTCTCCTGATAACATGCCCAAAGTATGTAAGATGGAGTCTCCCCATACTCAGTTCTAAGGGGCACTCTGGCTGGACACTGTCCCAAGACAGACTTGTTTTTCCTTTGAGCAGCCCATGCTACTTGCAATATTCTTCTTCAGCACCACGAGCCCCAAAGCATCGATTCTTCTTCAGTCTTCCCTATACAGTACCCAAATTATATATTAGTCTATGATGATGTATAGTATTTTACTGTATGTACCAAAGCTTGCTTATCCATTCTTCTTGGGTGGACATTTAAGTTTTCTCTTTCCTCTTATTATTATGGATAGTGCTGTGATGAACATGGGTGTACATATAACCATTCCTTTTATATTTGTTATTTATATATATTTTTTTATTTCCGTAGAGTATATACCAAGTAGCATGGTTGTTGGACTCTGTGATTTTTCTCTTCCCAGTGAGCAGATCACTTTCCCCGGTTTACCGTCTTAACATGCTTCTCAGCCCTACCATCAGCTAGCGATGCTCTGGAGATGGCACAGCAATCAACCAGGACCAGCAAAAACACTCTTCCATATCTTCCCCACCCAAATTTCCATCTCAGACACTTTTTCATTTTTCATAGAATGTGTCCTTTAACAATTAGTCAAAGGATAATCCAGTTTTTTCAATCCATGATTTATTAGAACAGCATATTCATAACATTATTTAATGTTCAAACTTACCTTACTATGAGCACAAGGGGTATCCTTAGTTTTAGCCTTTACCACAAAAAAAAAAAAAAAGAAAAGGGAAATACTGGAAAAAAATTTTTGATAAAACCTACTGTCAAGTCATCACTAAAGTAAACAAGGAAAGAAGAAAAAATTCTAGATAAGTACAAGCAAGTACAATTCTTTATCTCATTTAATATACCCCATTTACCCAATTCAGCAGGGCCAGGCAGTGTTTCCTTCTATTGTATACAGTCTCCCTATGAGTCAGGGCAGATATGATGGTGACAACAATGTCTAACAGCATGATGACAATGAGGGTGGCTGACTGGGGATTTGGGTGTGGCACCACAGACTATACTCTATGCTCTCTTTCAAAGGGTCACAACTACTTGGTTCCTATGTAATCTTTCTCCATATGGAAAACCTTTTTTTCAAAATTTATTTTGCTTTGTTTGCTAGGACGTTTAGGAGAAAACAAATAATGAGAAAAACTACAGCTGCCACTGCTCCAAATGCTATCAAGACTATAACTGATACTCATTGTCTCTGTCTTCTCTCATCTAACCTAGATATTCCTCTACCTCAATTAACACCTTGGCTTTCCCTGGAAGCTTGCTGGGTTGGATGACCCACACCCTTATTCTTGAGAGGTTTGACTCTCTAATTACCACACCATTCCCAGATTGCATCTGCTGGTCAAATTTATTACATACTTGTCATTTTGCTCAGCCCTTCAAACTGGAATAGTATTTTTGTGAAATGTCCAGAGAGTCCATGTTCCTTCCCAGTCACGTTGTCCTAGGGCATGATCCTGAATGGGGTCCATTCACGTATGTGAATGAGAACGCTTCTAAATTTTGCTTTCTCACATAGATGGAAAAGAACATATTGGTCAGATTAACTACTACAGACCGTGCATTACAAATTGTTCGTTTCTTTGAACTAAGACACTTTCCAAGGCTCACGAGCTACAATTGAACGTGCTATTTGGTTACGCTTATGGTAGACCACTCTCTCATACCGGGCTCTATTGGCAAAGGAAATGCTGATGTGATAGGGACCCTGCCCCTGCCTTCTTTAGTGGTTTAGATAGTCCTCCTCTTTTAGCTTCTACTCCCTCACTTTGCCGCCCTAAGGAGAGTGATAGCCGCGATGCCTCCATTTTACTTCCCAGCTACATCTGGAAGTGTTTGCTTGTTGGTCTTTATGGAGCTAACTACTTCTCTTCACTTTCTGTTCTGGTACTCTTTGGGATTGACTCGTTGTCTCTTGGTCTTAGGGGCAGATTGTCTGTGCTTCTGCAAGTATTCTTGTGTAAAGCAATAGTCCAAATAGGTATTGAAAAAAGAGAGTTACTAGATGGAATCTCTTCTCGCCCTATGCCAGACATCTAACCTTCATGTAGAGAGCTCACGAACTCCTGAAACTTGAGTATTTTTTTGGGGGGGGGGGCATCACGGCCCCTAGGTGGTCGGAGTAGGAGGCCCAGTCTTGCTCCTGGACAGTGCTGCTGGATTTGAACCTCCAACCCAGTGGGCCACAGTCCCACACACAACCACTACGCCACCAGGGTTCAGCCCGAGTATTCTTAAATTTCACATTATTTTTCTAATTTAGTGTCTTTTCCTAATGTTAAGAAGCTACCAAAGGTAATTAGTCAAAATTTCTTCTTTTTACTCTTTTGTTTCTTGTTTTTTTCTTTTGCTAGGGATATATCCTAACTTAGAGATAATGGTATCTTATCTGACATACAAAAAGTACATGGTTAATAATTTGATGGATAATATTAATTATAAATTCACAACAGTAATCAACAAATGTAATGGCTCCCATATTTTTCACCCAGAACAAATCTTAGAAAAACTGACATAGCAGGTTAAAACACAAGTGTGGAATTCAATAAGCAAAGGTATAGGAGCTATAATTTGCTGAAGCAAACACAATAGGAAGTAGTCACTGGCTTTCAGGTTAGGTTGCCTCTGAGACCATCAGCCCTGATGGAGAAGTCTTGGAATCCAGTGGGCCTGTGACGGGTGCCTGATCTATGGGCCCAGTTAGGACAAAGGCAATTGTGGGAGCTGTGGATCTAGATAATGATAAGGGTTGCCACTTGTATTCTTGCTACCCTTTACTTCAGAACAAGTCTCTAGTTGCCTCCCCTAAGACATCTGGGGAGGTTCCCGCAGAAAAGAGCTCTGTTATTAGAGCTGATATTAGAGGTCTCACTATCAAGACCGAGAGCCTAGCGACAAATAGTGGCTAGGAAGAGAAGCTCATCAATATAGGCAATAGAGGAAGCCATGGAGCCTGTTTCTTTTGCTGCCCTTCTGGATAATTATTGGACTCTTAACCACAAAGTCATCAGTTCACACCCACCAGTTTTCCCACAGAAGAAAGATGAAGATTTATGCTCCGGTAAAGATATCCACTCTTGGAAGTCAAAAGGAGAAATTCTATTGCATATTTCCACTTCGCAGAAAAATATGACATCAACTGCCACCTTATAGACTTGTAGTGCCCCAAACCCTAGAGATCAGTTCTATTCTATTTTATAGGGTATCTATCAGATAGAAGATATCCCAAGACTTTCTAAAGAAAGGTGACCAAATAGAATGTGGAAATTTTCAAATGATACCATTTACATTACATGCAGGCAATGTTTTGTCGAAGATAAAAGGAGAGGGAGGTGCTAGATATGAAAGGCAGATTCATAAGAGGATGTGAAATGAAGCATGTCATTGCTGATATCAGATGTATCTTTGATGAAACTACAGAGGAGCAGAAAGATGCTTATACTTGTTCTATTGACCATGGAAAAGCACCCAACTGTGTGAATCATAATAAACTTTGGATAACGTTATGAAGAATAGGTGTCCCAGAATACTTCATTGTGCTCATGAGGATTGCTGAGAAGTAATCTTTCAAAAAGAACAAAGGAATACTGTGCTGTATAGCATCTGAAAATGTAGGCAACAAGGTACTTATTTCACTGTACTTATTCAGTCAGTAGAGTGAGCAAATTATGCAAGGATCTAAACTCTATAAAGAAGACCATGGCATCAGGATTGGAGAAGACTCATTAGCAATCTGCAATATGCAGATAACACAACTTTTATGCATTTGTTGATGAACATCACAGATTGCAGTCTTCAGAATAGATTGCAACTCTGTAAACAAAAATACTTTGAACTGGCCCAATGGAGAATATCGTTATAATTGTAGGGAATACTGGAATTTTGAAGGATTACATTCTGCTTGAATTGACAACTAATGCTCATGTAAGCAGCAGTCAAGAAATAAAATGAAATATTGCATGGGCAAAACCAGCTTCACCAGACATCTTTTTAAGATGTCACTTTCATCCAAGTCATGGTATTTTTAATTGCCTCCTCTGAATTTGAAAGTTGAACAATGGATAAGAATTGCTCAGGAAGCATTAATACATTTGAATTATGCTGTTGGCACCCAACAAGGCTACCCCAAAATTTAACTCATGTCGCATTATCAGGAAATTCAGAGAAAAATAGATGTGTTTTCACTGTGAAATGGGTAAAGAATATTAAAAGTACCAAGGATGATAAATAATTAGATAACTCAGTCTTGGAGAAAGTATGTCCATACTTCTTGAAGTATGGATTCTGAGACTTTATCTCACTTACTTTTGACAGGTTAGCTGGAGAGAGCAGTTTCTGAAAATGACATCTTTCTTGACCAAGTAGAAAACAATCAAACAAGAACAACAAGCACACCCTTACTACCATAGAGTGATGGCTGACTCACAGGGTCACTGCAAAAGAGGAAGACCTTTGAAGAGTCAATGGACACAGGGGCTGCAACAATGGACTCAGTAACAATAGGAAGGGTGGCATAAGATCGGGTATTGTTTCGCTGCGCTTCACATCGCATCATTATGAGTAAGAACAGATTAGACATGCTCTAACAACAATAACCATATCTACACGCATTTTCTGTTTGTCAACTGTTCTTAACGTGTACGAAGTTTAACCTGCTATGTAATCAGGCCAAATGACTATAAATTGAGTCTATAATGGAGTCTATAAGTTCTAGAAAAAATATGTAAGAAATGGTAGGCTTGAGATTAATATGCATTTTTTAATTCCAAACAAGCTTGCATTCATCATATGAATAATAGAAAAAGCTGATAGATTCTTGATTAAAATGCTTTGAATTTTTAATCTTTTGACATAAAATTCTTCTCAAAATAAAATTTAATTATTTCAAAGGAGAAAAAAACTCATTTCAATTGCTTTGCAAACATCTCATTGTCTGGAGTCAATATTTTTGATAAAATAAAATAGGAAAACATGTTCTCTGAATTCCTGAAGTGACACCCATTTATTTTTTCAGTTTTGACAACACTCCTTGACAAGTGGTTGCTAACAACAACTGTTTACCAGGCCCCAAGCTAAGAAGATGGATGCCTTTGTGAGCCAGAATTTAATTCATCTCAGTAGAGCTGTGAGTAGGCTGACCTCTGCAAAAGTCTCAGGAATTTAAGAAGCTAGCCACTCCAGATAAAACAAACACATTCTAGATCAGTGGTTCTCCACCTTCCTAATGCTGTGATCGGACCCCTTAATACAGTTTCTCATGTTGTGGTGATCCCGCAATCATCAAATTATTTCTGTTGCTATTTCATAACTGTAATTTTGCTACTATACTGAATCGGGCAACTGCTGTAAAAGGGTCATTTGAAGGCTAGGCCACCTACTTCCACCAGAAGGCAGTGGTACCCCCCCTAAAAAAAAAGAAAGGGTCGATTGACTTCAAAGGGATCATGACCCACAGGTTGAGAACTGCGACTATAAATGGTAACAAGATATGTATAAGTGTGCCCAGAAGAATCAGAGCTAAAATGTACATTGATGGTCAAATACATCATCTTTTTGATCAGAACATGAGGAAAACATAAATGAAATATAAAAGAGTGAACAAGACAGGGACCAGCTCAAATGGGTGGAAGACCCATTTCTTTCAATCCTAAAGGGAGACATCTTCATTTTGTACACATATATGTTGACCAAATACAACTACAAGTCTTGCTGTTGTTTAAGAGAAATCACTTGCTAAAATGCAAATTTCAAAACGTAGCTCAAGACTAACTTAAGTATTTAATATCATGCTTTTAGCATACATCACTTTACTTAAGATAAAATCCAGTTTCCAGACCACAACCCACAGGCCCTATATAATTGCTCCTCGGATTCCTCTTCCACCTCCATCTGCGCTGCTTATTTCCCCTCTTGTTCTTTGTGCTTCAATCACACAGACTATTTCGTATTACCGAGTGACACCATTTTTTTTTTCTACGTCAGGGCTTTTGTATCTCATGTTCTAGTGGAAATAACATGCTATTAAAATGCTGGCTATCTTTATCATGCCTTAGTTAACAATGTGCAATTTCAGAAAATCACTCATGTTCCTACACTTGGTAGTTGTTTCTCCCTTATAAGATCCACTCTCCTCTGTATCATCTTCTTTCTTTGATAAGATTTACCCTTCTGAATATCATTTTCTATGAATTCCCTGTGTGTCTACACTAGCACAGAAGCTCAAAAAGGACAAGTGTGGTGACTGTCTCTATCAAATCCACAGTTCACTGAGAACATTTAACATAACCTCTCTATGAATAAATGTTTGAATGACTATGGGTAACTCCTATTTTCACAGTTGAGGCGTTCCCGAGGCAATTAGAAAAGGTATATCTCACACTCAAAATCACTGCCATCCAGTTGGTGACAACCTGTGGTGATGTTATATAACGGGGAGAACCAGCCCTGTGGGATTCCGAGACTCTGGTTCTTTACTGGAGTAGAAAACCACCTCATTCTCCTGTGTAGTAGCTGGAGGAGGGTAAGAGAGAAAAATAAACCATAGTTTCATGAGACACCAAGCTAGGTTGCCATAATACAGACCATCAAAACGTTTTACATCCTACTTTAGTGAGTAGCAACTAGTGTCTTAAAAACTTATGAGTGGCAATCTAATGTCCAATGATTGGCATTTTCCTGTCTGGAAGAAAGACAGGTGATAAAAATTGAAGATTCATGGAAGCAATTGGCATATTGTCGTAAGCATATGTGATACAGCCAGAAAAATAGAGTATAGATTTGCTGCTGCATTTACTTGAAGAATATTAAGTCCTTGTGCAGGGAAGTGGCCCAATGATATCAATATTTATGAAGACTAGATGTCAATCATAAGTTGGATGAATTCCATATGTGAGAAAGGAGAGTAAAGATACTTAAGATGCAAAATTAGCATTTCCATACCTGCCAGAAACTGCCTTTGCTTTGATAAATCTAAATTTTAATATGTGCTTAAGCTCCTTTGCCAGGAGAAGATACATTTCTCTTCCTGCATAAATTATTCAGGCATCACTACTTAGGGAAAAATGAAAGTAATATGTCTTTACAACTGGGTTGAGAATAGAATGTCTGATACGTTTATCTATTTAGTTTTTTCTTCTATCTTTCTTCCTCTTCACACAGTCTATTCCTCTTCCATGTTGCAGCATCCTTTTCTTTTTAATAGAAACTTGTTTTATAAAGTTTTTCATGTGCCTCCAAGATGATATATAATGTGAAGAACAGATGAAAAACAAAATATCTAGAATGGACTCAGAAATGGTTAAGAGGGAGTGATGAATGAGGACAGATATGGGAGAACCCTGAAAGGTGTCCCTGACTGATGATGGCTGGTTCAGATGCACTCACGGGGGCCTTACACACTGGTAAAGACAGAATTTCTTTCTGTCTCTGCCAACTCCGAGTTTACAGCATCCATGTAAGAATGCTCTTGACTGTGGTAAAGAACATGGTAAAGAACTCATGAAGTCACTTCAGCTCCTGTTCCTTTTCTCTCAAGTTTTTTTTCACACATATAACCCATAGGTGTCTTGTTCTTTTCCAGACAAATTATAATTTGCAGCAACATAATTTAGTCCATATTTGAGTGAAATTTAAAAAATTAAATTTTGCCGATAAATTAATTCCAGCCATATCACTGATGATCCTGCCAGATTTGGCTTTATAGTTAGGCCTTCAATCCAGTGTGTGTGTGTGTGTGTGTGTGTGTGTGTGTGTGTGTGTGTCTGCGTGTGCTCGCACCCCTGTGGAATGGAATGTGTCTTATTAATTCTTCTGTATATGGAAATCCAGTTTGTCCCACACTATTTATTGAAGAGGTTGTCATTCTCTCATTAGCTCTAATTCCTTTTTCAAAGATCCGATGGCTGTGGACTGATGCATTTTTGCCTGGATTGTCTGTTCTGATGAATGTATCTCTCATTGTACCCATACCAGGCTATTTTGACTACTGTGGCTATGCAATAGTCTGGCAATGCTAAGCCTCCTACTTTTTTCTTCTTTTTAAGAAGTTCTTTCCTTATTCTGGGTACTTTGCCTGCACATATGAAATTGGTAGTCTTTCCATTTCTTTAAATACTTTATTTGGATTTAAATTGCATTGTATCTGTAGATTGTTTTAGGTAGTATTGTCATTTTTACAATATTAAGTTTGCTTATGCACGGGGATGGGATAATTCTTCTATTTATGTAAGTTCTTTTTAGATTCTTATAATAATTTTCTGTTGTTTTTTGTGTAGTTTGTTTAATTAGTTAAGTTTATTCTTAAGGATTTCATCTTTGTGTGGTTATTGCAAATGGTATTGATTTCTTAATGTCCTTTTCATAGCTCTCTTCACTGGCATACAGGAAACCAATTGATTTCTGGTTATTAAATTTGTATCCTGCCACCTAGCCACATTCTGTAAATGTTTCCAGCAGAGATTTTATGGAAACATTTGGATTTACTATATATAGGATTATATCATCTGCATATGTTTTAACTGCAAGAGTTTAAATTTTTCTTTGGCTATTTGTATTCCTTTGAGTTCTTTTTGCTGTCTGATGGGTCTAGTGAAAGTTTCCAGAATTATGTTGACTAAGTGCAGTGACAAAAAGCATCCTTATCTGGTTCCTGATTTCAATCGGAATGATTCCAGCTTTTCTTCATTGTGCATGACGTGCTGCTATTGGTCTCTCCTATAGGACTTTTATCATGTCAAGGACTCTTCCTTCCTTTCATATCATGCTTAGTGCTTTGAACAGAAGTGGGTGTTAAGTATTGTCAAATGCCTTTTCTGCATCTATTAATGTAATCATGTGTTTTTTATTTCTTGTCTTATATATGTGGTGGATTACACTGATTGGTTTTCAAATATTGAACCATCCCTGCATACCTGGAATGAATCCCACTTTTTGGTGGTGAATATATATATATATATATATATATATATATATATATACACACACACACACATACACACACAGCTGTATTTAATTGGCAAGGATGTTGTTAAGGGTTTTAGCTTCTGTATTCATGAGGGATAATGTCCCATCATTATGGGATCTTTGCCTGCTTTGGATAGCAGTCTTATACTGGATTCATAGAATGTATTTAGGAGTGTGCAGTCTGTTTTTGTGTTCTGGAAAAGTTTGTGTAGTACCGGTGTCAGGTCTTCTTTGGCTATTTTATAAAGTTCATCTGTGAAATTATCTTGTCCTGCGCTCTTCTTGGTTGATAGTTAGCTTAAGGACGTGTTCTATCACCACTTTAGTTATGAGTTTGTTCATTTTCTTCAATACTTATCTGCAGTAATTTGAGGGGATGGTATATTTCTTGGTATCTGTCTATTTACTCTAGATTGGCAAAGTTGTTTGAATACAGGTTTTCAGAGTAGTGGGCTAGTATTCATTTCATTTTATTTTGGAACTGCTGTGACATCACCAACTTTATTTCTTATTCTGGGTACATTCATCTTTTCTTTGTTAAATTTTCCAGGTGTATATTTTGCTAATCTATTGAAAGAACCAGATTATTGTCTTCTAGATTTTTTTTCATTTTTAAAACTTTTATTTTCCAAGTCATTTGTTTCTGCTTAGATCCTTATGGTATATATCCTTCCTTTATTGAAGGTTTTGTGTTGTTGTCCTTGTTCTAGTTCTTGAAGGTGTGTTAGGGTTTTGATTTTTGATTTCTTCTTTTTTTTCATGTGTGTGTTGGTAGCTATAAATGAACCCCTGATTTCTGTTTTTACTGTGTCCCAGGGGTTTTCTTATGCTGTTATCATTCGCACTTTCTAAAGGAATTTTAAAATTTCTTCTTTATTTGCTTTAGTACACAGTTATGCTTTTGGTAACATATTATTCAGTCTTCATTTGTTTCTCTTCGTTTCTGTTCATTTTATTGTTAATTTCTAATCTTATACCTTCGTGGTCTGAGAAGTTTGAGGCGAGGTTCCAATTTTTTGGAATTTGTTGAGACATGATTTTTGATCTAGTATGTGGTCTATTCTTGAGAATGTTCCATGCATTGGAAAAGAATGTACACCGTTGTTTTTTTCGATGAAGCATTTGGTATATGTCTACAAGGTCATTTTTGTTGACTGTGTTGGTAGGTTCTTTTGTGTCTGTTGTTTTTTCCTGGACGTTCTCTTTCCTCCTTGAGAGTGGTACATTAAACTCTCCAGTTTTTCTTGCCAATATGTCTATACACTTTTTCAATTCTGTGAGATTTTGTTGATGTATTTCAAGGGCCTTTAATTGGGTGCATATATGTGTATTATAGTTATGTGTTCCTGGGCTATTTTACCCATTATCATTATGTAGTGTCCATTTCTATCTCATTCCATTGTTTTCCTTGAAGTCTATACTCTTGAAGATTAATATTGCTACTTTTGTTCTCTCCTGATTGCTGTTTGTTTGGTATGCATTTGTCCAGCCACTTATTTTTAATGTTTATGTCTTTGTTTGTGAGGTCTGTTTCTTGTAGAATATTGATGAGTGTGTTAGTCTGGATAGACTAGAGAAAGAAATCCACAGAAACTCATATAAAGTGTAAGCGTACATTAAAAAAGCATCACAACTCAGTGCTGTCCAAGCCCATAAGTCCAAGATTAGCTCATATGTCCAATACCAATGTACAAAATCCTCCTCCATCATACAAACATGTGCAGTGATGCCAACTGCAGGAGGAAAGCTGAATCAATGAGCATGTAGGCATCTCAGCCCTGGCAGGGGTCTCCATACATTCTCCAGCACCCAGGGTTGCATCGGGGTTGGTCCATTGGGCTTCTCCTCCGGGATATCTCACAGAAAGTGAACCTGGAAAGCTGACGCAGGGAACTGGCTGAGGCAGCTACACCCTGGTCAGACCATCAGAGGACAAGTGACCAGAGAACTAGAAAGGGAAGGCTCACCGAGCCATTATTTCTCTGCTCTTCAATTAATCCCACATGAGTTTATCAACCAGGTTAATGCAATAAACCTTAACTATCAATCAATAGGTTCTGTTTTCTTCTTCATTCTGTTAATCTCTGTCTCTTTACTGGTAGGTTTAGTCCATTCAGTCAGTGAAATGATTGATATATCTGTATTTGTTACTGTCGTTTAGCTTTACATATGTGTTGTGTGTTTGTATGTGTATTCTGTTAAGTTCCTTTGTTCTATATTCTACCTGTGTCATTTTCTTGCTTCGATTTTGTTCTCTGTGTGTTGGTTTTTATGAGGAACCATCTTGTATGTTGGTTTCAGGTTTGTGTGTTTGCTGTTGTTGTTTTTCCAACAAATTACAAAGGTAGTTGAAAAAAAAGTGAGATATATATATATTTTTTTTCTCCTATACCCTTTTTGTCCCCCTAGAAATAGGAATTACTGATTCATTATGATTATGAGAATACAGCACAAATTTATAAAGAGGCAGAGGGCGTAGGGGTGGTAGAACATAAAGCCACAGGGATACCAAAGCTAGAGCTGTCAGGTCTTGCCAACTGCCCTGGGATGTGATGGGTGGGGCTTCTCAGGAGTTCCTGCCTTGTCTGGTAAAAGCTGCTTTGCCTGAAAAACCTGCTGACACTTTGCCTTGTTTGAAAAGTGGAAGACAGCAAAAAAAAAAAAAAAAAAAAAGGAGAAAGAGAAAAGAAAGAAAGGAGAGAGAACGAGAGAGAGAAAGAAAAGAAAGAAAGACATTTCCAGCATGGCCCTATTATCAAGGTCTGGGGCCTTTGGGGAGTCTTGGTATAGGGACTGTGCTGATTTGCACATCAGAGAGGGAGATTAAATTTGCTGAGTGTGGATGGATTTCTCAGGGCTTCTGATCACCACTTCTGCCTACTTTCAGCTGCTCAACTGATGGCCCCTTGCTGCTCAGAAGACTGTGTTGGCCCTCTATTGGGCACCCCGGGCTGTGGGAACTTACCTGAGGGTCTCCTAGTCTGGGTGGACAACCAAAAAAAATTATCTTTATCTGATCCCTTTGAATTATATTTCTCTTGCTCTGCTGCACCTCACCCCACAGCTAGCTCCTCTGGATATCCAGGAATCAATGTTCAACCATCCAGAATCTGTCTTGTCTAGAGACTACTCTGCTGAAGTGGATGCTGGTTCAACAGCTGCTGGAATCACCCTAGAGAGTGCCAAGATTAGTCATACAATGCCTGGTGTCCCCTCTCCTCCATTCCTACCACCACACTAGTGGAATATTTTTTCAAAAGTATGTATTTATTAACTTTTTTACAAAACAACCTTATAACCTTCAGTGTATTCTCCATTACATTCAGACATTTGTCTTTTGGGGTGAGACGATGATTGTGTCTTCCAATGACTTGATTGATGTTTGCTTTCAGGGTCATAAGAATAGCACTATGTCTTATTAACAGTAATGACCTTGGTAAAACAAAAGTCGCTTTGGAGCTGTTCTTTCCAAGCATGGCTTGTTTTTTCTCATCAGTCAGAACATTTTTTTTTTTTTTTTGCTGTTCATTCAGAACCCAAGGAAGAAATTTCACAGTGACCCTTTGCATTCCCAAAACTTCTGTTAAAATTCATTTAGCTGAGGTCCAAGAAAGTCCAGATAACTTCCTGTGTTAGTCCACATAGACTAGAGATACAAATACAGGGAGACTCATAGGTGTATAAGGAAAAGCTTTATATAAAAAGTAATTGTACACTAAGGAAACATCACAGTCCAGTCCAGATGAAGTTCAATATTAGCACATATGTCTGATACCAATCTTTAAAGTCCTCTTTAGACTCAAGAACACATGTAATGATGCCAAATGCAGGAACATCATAGGCCAGTTGATGGGAAGTCTTGCGAATCCAGTGGAATGGTAAGTATCTCAGCGCTGGCAGGGGTCTCCACATGGCTCTTACAGCTCAGGGCACTAGCCTAGCTTCATGTGTCTTGTCAATGGAAATGTTTCACAGAGAGTGAGTATGTGTCCCACTTCCAGGGAGGTATTTACCTCTTCAGTGCTTCCAAGTGTGGTCATCAAGCTGTGATCTGATTGACAGTCTAAACTCCAACTCTTCACTCTTAAGTCTCAAATTGACAATAAATTATGTAACTACCATACTTTCTAATCTTTTGAATGATTTTTTTAGCCTTTGAGCGCAAGTGCACAGATTTTTGTCAACATGTTAGACGTTCAGAAAGAAAATTTTTATCAATAGATGTTTCATATTTTTTTCATAATAAGACTTTTTACTTGTCCACATTCAGTCTGAATTTTAAACAGATTCTTGAACCAGTGGCATATAGCTGTCAGCATGTGCCACTTTTACATCTATCTCATCCCCAGTAGTTTTTCCAGAACTATGACCTTCACCATGAAACTCCACGAGTTTTCCCAATTCAAACGTGGGCTTTCTCATCATCTTTATTTTTCTGACAAACACATCATGGAGAGGATAAATAGACTGGCAAACCTTTTCTGTGTCTTTCCTGATGCTGTCTGGAATCAATTTATGGACCACTTCTTTCAAGTCATTTGTCTGCACCTCTCGGGTCATGGGTTCCATCATTTTCTTTAAGTTTTGGCAGACCTGCTAGTGCTGAGCATAAGTGGTCTTCCAAATCTGATGATTGCGTTTTTTAGTAAAATCAACACAGAACAGATGAAGCAGATACCCATCGGTAGTCTTGACATCAACATGAGCTTCAATCATTTTTTGGCTTCTGCCATTTTTTGATCATGGAGCAGTACATCTTGACCTGTGTAAGATCCATGCCATGGTAGTTGGTTAGGCAGTTTTTGCCTTGAACATCTTTAGTAATTAATCTAAATTTTCTAAAAGCAACCTGATCATTTTACAGATCCTCAAGACTCACTTTAAAAACTCGACTCTTGACGTCATCAGATGCAATTTTGGTTCCTTGAGTACTGGTGACTAGTGTTTTCCCAATGTTTCTTATGTTGAACATAGCTGCTGCTTTCACATCATACCAATCTTTCTAAAAAAAAAAATGGCTCAACCACTTTCTTCTTAGCTCCTTTTTTACCAACATTTGTAAAGTGCTTGTTCTTGCTGACCAACATGGTGCCATGCAGAGAGCCAAAAGGGATATATTTCATATGTTTTCAAATGAATAAAACACTCATGCACTTGAGCTTTTCCCATTGCGGTATCCTTGTAAACTGTGTTCAATATTACAACAGTTTTTGCAGCATTTTTTTCTGAGCAGAAACCAAAATTTCACAGCCATACACTGTCCTTTTTAGTTGGCCATCACAAAAAAAATGAGGTCAAGTGAAATTGCATTTAAAAAAACATTCACCATGACCACAGAGAACATTCCGAGGATATGCTACTTGGTGCCCTAACTGTGAGCAATTTGCATGATGCTCACCTATGGGGAAGACTGTATATTGCAAAAGCTTTACTCAGCAAAGCTTTCCCCATTTTGGGGGGTGGTGTGCCCCCGTATATACTTGCACATGTATATATTCCTACTACAGAACATAAATGATACTATTTTTTCTTGTATGGTACAAATTATTTTGAAATTTGCTTTAGGTTCCATATTCAGTAGTTTGGTTTCAATCTCCCAATTTTGAGATATATTAATATGGTTCATTTATTTAAACCAGGTGTCCTCAAACTTTTTAGACAGGAAGTCAGTTCACCGTCCCTCAGATCATTGGATGGCCAGACTATAGTTAAAAAAACAAACAATGAACAAATTCACTGTGGGTCCAGGATGAGTCGACTGCTAAGCAGAACAATCAGGGTGGCAAAAACACCCAGCGGGCCAGATAAATATTCTCAGTGGGATACATGTGTCCCGCAGACCATAGTTTGAGGACCCCTGATCTAAACCATATATTTTATAGTATTGTTTCATTGATATGCTACATTTAACTATCAATTCTAATCAAGCTTGTGCTTGTTTGCATATTTTGCTAGGAAGTTTTAGCAAGTATTTAGTTTTTCAAAATGTACCTCCTTCAAACTTCAAATGCATCAGGTTTTTTTTTTGGAAAAGCAGACAAAAATCCTGTGCTAATATAACTTATATCAGGATAGACAGTAAATAATCACAACCGAAAAAGTAGATTAGAATAATAGCTGGGAAACCAAATAAGTTGGGGCTAGATAAACAAATTTAAGACCAAGGACAAGTGAAAGGTCAGATTTTAAATAAAGGGATGAGTATAGAAGTCATTGACAGAATTAGACTTGAGCCAATTTTGTGAACAATAAAGGGATTATCCACCTAGATCTTTTTGGAGTAGAGGATCCCAGCGAGAGAAATTCTAAGTCAGTGGCTTTAAAACTCTAGAAAGCTCTGCATATTAGTTAGGAGGTCAAGATAGTTGACATGGAAAGAGACATGGAGTGAGCAGGAAGAGAGAAGTTTGGTAGAAGTGCGGTGTGTGTGTGTGTGTGTGTGTGTGTGTGTGTAGTCCATATATCCATTGTCACAATTTTAGTGTTTACTCTGAATAAAATAATGATTTTATTTTACTGGATTTGTAAGTAAGTGGTATATTCCTCAATGACTGTGTTATTCTAGATGCTGTTTTGTGTGAAGCCTTTAAGATGACAAAGGTAGGAAGGGTTACACCTCTTAGGAGGGTTTGGAACTAATTCACACAATAGATGACGATGGCCTGGATCAGTGTAGTAACAGTGGAGCTAGGTAGTGTGAGATTGAGGTTTTAAAATCAAATCAGAAGGATTTACTGACAGACTGGATGTAGGAAGTAGGAAGGTATCCGTGAAGACAAGTTAACAATGGATTAAAAAAATAAGTATCAATGTTTCCTTTAACATGCTGAGGAAATAGCTAGAAGAAGTACCTATGATTAAAACTGTTGTGCTGTGAAATGTGTATCTTTGTTATCTTCATGCCTAAATCGAGTCAGGTCTGCCTCACCGTGACTCTCTAGAGGAGGGTAGAAGTGCTTTCTAGGGCTTGGGAAGTAGTACATCTTTAGGGGGGCAGAAAACCACCTTATGCTTACCCAGCATGACCTGTGGGTTCTGACTTCAGATCTTGAAGTTAGAAGCCTAATGATAGCCAACTAGGCCAAGTTAAAAATCAAAATCAAACCCCAGACCATTGCCACTGAACTGATTATAAAGCACAGAAACTCTAAAAAGGGTTCCCAAGGCTGTAGGCCAAAGACCTTCAACTGGGTGCATTGTAGCAAACTATGAATAGCACTGAGAAGAATTAAAATTCCAGTACGCTTCACTGTGCTCCTGTGAAAATTGTACATGGACCAAACTGCAGTCATATGGTCAGAACAAGGGGACACTGCCTGTTTTAAAGCCAGGAATATGTAGGTTAAAGTTGTATCCTCTCATCATACTTAATCAATTGGTGTGCTGAGCAAATACTCTGGGAAGCAGGGCTCTATGAGGAAGGTAGTACTACTGGAGAAAGGCTTGCTAAAACCTTGTACTATGCAGATGACTCACGTTTGCTTGTTGACAGTGAGAAGGACCTGAAGCACTTTGGAACAAAGACCAAGGAATGAGATCTTCAGTATGCATTACAGCTCAATGTAAAGAAAACTCACACCTTCACAAGTGAACCAATAGACATCCACCTGATAAATGGGGGAAACATCTATGTTGTCAAGGATTTCATTTTGTTTGGATCCACAACCCATGCTCATGAAAGCAGAGTGAAGAGATCAAACTATGCATTTCATTGGGTAAATCTGAGGCACAAAACCTCTTTAAAGTGCTGAGAAGGCAGGATGTAACTTTGCCTTCTAAAGTGTGCTTGACTCAAGCCATGATAGTCTCATGTGTATGTGAAAGTTGGACATTAAATAAAGGGCTATCAGAGAAGAATGGATGCATTTTAATTATGGCATTGATGAATTATATTGAAAGCACCATGAACTGGAAAAAGAACAAACAAATCTAAGGTACAGCCAGAATGCTCATTAGAAGCAAGTGGAGTGGAATTTTGTTTTACATGCATTGGGCACCTTGTGAGGAGACAGTAGTCCCTGGAGTAGGACATCATGCTTAAAGAGGAAGACCCTCAATGAGCTGATCTAATAACATTTCATTGTTGATAAACCACAACAAGGTTGTTTCTTTATGGGAGCAGAGAGCCTCATCTTTCTTCTGAGGGGTCACTGGTGTATTTAAACTGCTGATCTGGCAGCTAGTAGTCTAATGCTCCTTCACAGAAGTAACAGTGCTCCTTACCCCCCTAAGCAAGATGCCATTGAAGAAGCCCCAACTCAGTGAGATCCTGTGTCAGCAAAACAAAACATTACTCACTTTCCTGCCACTTTCACAATTGTTTTGCTTTGTTTGAGCCTAGTATTGTGGCTACTCTGTTAATCCATTTTATCCAAGGTAGGGCTTCCTCTTTCTCTCTGCCCCTCTACTTTACCAAGCATGATGATCATTTCTAGGTCCTGGACTTTCCTGACATGTCCAAAATATGTGAAGCAAGTCTTGGTATCTTTGCTTTTAATGAGTATTCTCCGTACAAATAGATACTCTTGCATCACCCTGAAAACGGGCTATTCCAAATTAAGTCTCATGAGCACTGCATGAGAGATTTTTCCTTAAAGCAAAGCCAATATTTAAATAGATTTTTTGCTAATTTGAAAAGTGAAAAATGATATATTACTAATCCTCTAAGTGAAAATTTGCTAATTATTAGTGATATTGCATTTGTTTATTTTAAAAACACATTGAAAACAAACATTTTTATATTTTAAGGAATGGTCTTTTTATCTGTTTCTAGTCTTCTACTTAGCTGTTTTCACTTTTCTTGTTGAGTTCTTGATGTTTCTGGGCTGCACACTAGTCTGTAACATTTTGGCATAGGTGGGAAACTGAGGATCTAGAAGGAAGTGTACATGACTTGCTCCCAACACTTGTGACCGCAGGACTTGGCTTGCCATCTCTAGGGCGAGTCATGCTGCCATAGTCCCAGACATGGAAAGGGCCTCAATTCACATATTCCAGAAAGTATGTTTCTCCACAACATATTTATTCCCACCGAGTTAGTCCGGGTAGACTAGAGGAACAAATTCAAGGACACACCTGTGGATATAAGGAATGGGTTTATATTCAAGGGGAATAGGACATTAAGAAAATACCCCAGCCCAGTCCAGCTCAAAGTCACAAGTCAGATATTAACCCATATACCGAAAATCAGTCCATAAAGTCTCCTTCTGACTCACAAAGTCACAGGTCAGTGGCTACAGAGTCCCGGCACCGACAGGGGTCTCCCCATGTCTCCTCGCTTCCAGGGCTTAGGGTCCATCAACAGCATCCCATAGTGGCAGAAGCAACTCATCGCTAGCAGAGGCCTTCATGTGGCTGCCCCAGCCTCAGAGGCCCGGCTCCATCAGGGCAAAGCCGTGTGGCTTCTCCACCGGCTACTTCAGCCTCCCAGACGCCACCATTCTGTGTTGCCTGTGATTAATCATCTCTGAAACTAACTCCCATCAACTGGGGATGATAGCTTCTCATCTTCACGAGGGAAATATTGTGAGATTTCCCAGGAGACTCAGGTGAAAGCCATGCCCACACACAGGCCTCATTGGCTACTCAATGGCTCTCTCCAGATTAACAGGCCAGACTCCACCCCTATATCTCAATCATGAAATTAACATAAGCACAAGACTGCCACAGCCACAAAATGCTAATTTAAACCTCCTTCTACAAATGTCTGGCTCCTCACAGACCTTAAAGGATGCTTATTTATAAGCACATTCTTTCCCTTTATCCCTTAGGAAGCATTTTGCATCTCGTCTCTTGCATGCCTGGTCCTCCCTTGAGGCCTGGAAATATTCAAGATTAACTCATTGCCCACTTGTTTTATATGTATGTGCAAAAGGAGGCTTATATGTCTCAAGAGATAGATAAACCCATTATTAAATAAACTCTAGGCCTCCTTTCCCCCTTCTTGCTTCTCCCAACGGAGTCCAGCCCGCTGTGTTCTTCTGTCTTCCTTTTCTTCTTTAATTGGACACTCGGTGGCACTCCTCAATTATACCTGCAGGTATACAGCTCTCTATCTATATACATATCTCTTCTGAGGTGGGTATACTTTTTCTGGATAATTGACAGTGTTTTTTATTCTAAAACTTTTTTTGTGAATTAGGTGAAGGTTTATGGAGAAGATCATTAGTTCTGCATTCAACAATTCATATTGATTTTGTTTCAAATCATCTGTCATAATTCTTTTAATGTACCAGCATGCGTCTCATTTTCTCTTCCTCTTATGTATGTGTAACAGCTTAAGTGTTTCCTTCTTTTAGTGCTTGCAATTGGTCTTAAATTTCTGATGATTATAAGTTGGGATGAGTTCAGTTCCAAGCCTGGAGTGACTCATGGCCATAGTTTTGTAGCTTTACCAGTCCCTATCTGCCCATTAGACTGGACAATTTTATGATTTTATGTTTTATTCCACATTTTCTCCACTTTAATAAGAATCTTTAATGTAAGCCTTTCGTATCAATTGCTAATGATAGTTGGGCACGACCAAGTTCTTCTGGCCTCAGAGTTGTGAAAACTGATATTTGCGTGGTCTGCAAGTTACACTGTAGCTGGCTGCTCAACCCTCCAGTCACTGGAAGTAGAACATATCTTTGTGAATGATATGCCACTTGACCTTAGTAAAGTGACCAGATTTTAAGTGGGACCTGATGGACTGGGGGAAAGAAGGATTCTTGATTAAAAATTTGGTCTATATAGAGCAACAAAAATGTTCATGGAATGCAAAAATAGTATTGTAATATATTTATTTAATTTTAAAACACCATGGGATGTGGAACAAATTGTTAAAAAGTGGGATGACTGGTTGCCTAAGCCTTATTGTCTCCTGAGATCATAGTTTTGATTCTCCAGGCTCAACAGAGGTGGTCACACTTTTTTTTTTTTTTACCACTTTTGGTTTGAAAACTTGCTTTAGTACAAAGCTTCATTACTTTATTATCATAGTTTTTTTTTAAATACAGAAAACATCATTCTGTTTTTCTTTAGGTCTTTTCATCTGATGTTATACTTGTATTTTAGGTAAGCCAAACCAAACAAAAACCCCACTGCTGTCAAGTGGCTGGAATTCATAGTGATTCCACAAGATAGAGTAAATGACCCTTTAGTGTTTCCCAGCCTGCACATCTTCACAGAAGCAGGCTTCCTCATCTTGTTCATGTG
>PVJH01015893.1:0-52142 GCA_004026705.1 Nesogale talazaci
AGGGGTTTGATGAGGCCAATAACAGCCAGGGTTGACTTTGGCAGATGTGTGGGGAAGATATACTTGTACAGCGATGCCTGGCCATCTTCGACTTTCACAACAGACTCATCGAGGAAGGGAAAAGCAAACGTGTAGCCAGTGGCGAAGACAATGATATCGATGGGTTCTTCTTTTGGGGTGTTGTTAAAGATGACTGAGTTTTCCTTCACCTCCTTCACATTCGGCTTGATGAGCACTTTCCCAGTGATGATACGGCCTGGAAGCTCATCATTTATCACGGGCTCTCTCAGTTGAATCCTCAACAAAACACGAGAGAAGGAAGTGATCTGTTAGGGAATGGCGTCAGCCCTCTTTCCCTCCCTGGATAGGAGTTGGAAGTATTTGAAGACGCTATCTCTGTTGCGAGGAGACAGTTTAGGGGTACGGTGGGTTAGGCATTGCCCTGCTAAATGCAAGATCAGTGGTTCAAACTCTCCTGTTACTTAATAGGAGAAGGATGAGCCCCTCCCCTTTGATTTGGCAAAGTTCTTGCATACATACTATGTCATATGCTCTCATTCTATCCAATGAGCAGAGATACATTGTGGCAGTCATCTGCTTATGTTAATTTTATGATTGAAATGTAGGGGTGGGGTCTAGCCTGTTAATCTGGAGATAGCCACTGAGCAACCAATGAGGCCTGGCTTTCTCCTGAGACTTCTGGGAAATCTCGTGATATTTCCCTCGTGAAGATGAGAAGCTATCTTCCCCACTTGTTGGGAGTTAGTCAGAGAGACAATGAATCACAAAAAGGACAAGCTGGCAGCATCTGAGAAGCTGGAGGAGCGGGCAGAGAGACCACATGGCTTTGCCCTGATTGAGCCAGATATCTGAAGCTGGAGCGGCATGCTGTTGATGGACCCTGAGCCCTGGAAGCAAGGAGCCATGGGGAGACCTCTGCCAGCGCCGGGATTCTGCACCTACTGACCTGTGACATCGTGAGTCAGAAGGAGACTTTGTAGACTGATTTTAGATATATGGGTTAATGATGACTTTGTACTGGACTGGGCTGGAATACCTTTTCAGTGTCACATACCTTTTGTATATAAACCCTTTCCTTATATTGATATGCATGTCCTTGAATTTGTTCCTCTAGTCTACCCGGACTAACACATACATGAATAAAGAAAAGACTTATCATTTTTCAGGATCTTCCCAAATTTCCTGAGGTTTATGGGATTAGAGAAATTTCATTTCAATTCCATGAACTTCAATCCAGGTTACATAAAACAAATGGTAGAAAAAGTTTTGATAGAAAAGGCTAAATCTCTTCTGATAGAAAAGCTGAAAACTCCTAAGAGGTCTGGATGCAGAAGTGGAAGAGCCTGTAGGGAAGACCTAGGAAGAAAAGAATGGAGATGGCAGAGAGAAGAGGAGAACAGGTAAGAAGGTACACAAGAGAAGGATGGAGAAAACAAAAGCAAGCAGAATGGCTTGTACTCCAATGTGGGTTGTATGCCCTCATAGCTGGCCTGAGCACCACCTAGGGTTTAGTCCATTCTATCTGGTCCTGTGTGAAATGGGAAGGAACACCAGATAGGATCTCTAGGCAGTGTTACTCTGGTAATAAAATGTCATCATGCAAATTTAACCAGAGATGAAGTCAAACCTTTGGTTCTTGTTAATGGGATAAGTCATAGGTTGTCACTGAAAGCCTAGGCAGAAATCAAGACCATTTAACAAGAGCAAACAGACACGACTGTTATATAACAAAGGGCAACTATAACAACAACAACAAAAAAACCCATTGCCAAAGAGTCAATTCTGACTCACAGTGACCCTGTAGTGTGAAGTAGAACAGCCTCAGAAGGTTTCCAAGATTGCCAATCTTTACAGCGAGGCTGGTGGGTTCTGACTGCCACTAAGAATCTTTAAAGGATGACTACAAGATTTAATGTTTCCCAAGTGAGGAGACAAGGCAACACCAATGAAGTCACAGACAAATTCTTCTCATTTGATTGTGGCCCCTTAGGAGTTAGTAATTTGTCCAATGTCATACTGACAAGCTCACTACTGACTGAGCTTGGGAAGTGAGAGGTCTCACGAAGCCTGAGTTACCCACCAATAAAAGGGAGATTATCATAGTACTTAAAAGCTGTTGACAAAGACAAATGAAAATTTCACTTCTTGAACATTCAGAGAGTTATTCCATGAATTTATAAGACTTTCCCTTTGTATTCAACCTTTATTGTTATGTTACTGTCTGGTCTGGAAAGGCCGAGGCTCCCTCTTCCTAAGAGTCCCCTGCAGTAATGTGTGATTACCGGTCTTCTGGAGCGACACCATAATTTGCATGATTAAACCAGCTGTTCATCTTCTTCTCAAGCAACCAAGATAAAATTGGAGTTGGGAGAGCATTTATGAACATGTTTTGAAATCGTGTGGTGAACACCATGTCCCATGGGTACCCAGAGTCAAAAACTCGGCTTATTATCCATGCTCCTCCAGTCGTGCTCAGGAATACCTGGAAGAAAGTGCAGACAGAGTTCATTCAGCTTGACATGTGAACAGACCTGGCCTTACTAAAGGTGTAAGAAATGGTGCCAGAAATTTAAAAGTGTCAAAAATATGACACTCTGAAAATATTTCTCTGATGAGAGGATGAGATGCTATTTTAAAATTTCTCTCTCAAGTTGTAAATCATCAACTCATCTTCTCTCTGCTTTCTCTTTTCCCATTTGTGGACTCCTATCTTCCACTGCATCCAAAGTAACACCTATCAATAAAGCAGTAGTCTAGTCCATTACTTTATCACGCCTCCTTTTATCTCCCACCATCTCATCATCCTTGGCAAGCTTCAACGTCTATTCCCTTTGGTATGAAAGTAGATACTTTGTCTTTGGTCCCTATAACAGTGGTCTTATACAACATGTGCCATTTTGTGACTGACTAACTTCACTCAGCATAGTGATCTTCAAGTACCTAGATGCCAGGCAGTGTTTTGTGATTTCATCCTTATTTTTTAGTGATTGTAGCATCGCATTGTAGACATGTACCAAGCCTTCAGACACTGCTGATGGGACTGTAATTGTGTGCAGCCACTGTGGACTTAATTTCTAACCAAAGGATTAGTGGTTGAAATGTGTCCAGTGACTTTATAGGAGAAAGAATGGGTAATTTACTTCTGTAAAGATTACTGTTTAGAAAACTTTACAAGGAAGTTCTACTCTGTCACATGAGGTCATTTTGAGTCAAAATGAACTCAGTAGTACTTAGCATAGCACAGTACTGCTTACCTAAACAGTAAGCACAGCAATACCTAACAAAAACATGTCAATATAACGTTCATAGTCAGTCTGTATTTGGATTGTTTCCTTTTAAAACAGTTATAAAGTCTATACCATTGGCTAGATTAATGATCCTATCAAGAGAGTTTCCTCATGCCTCAGGGGGATGGTTGATAATGTTTTCTAACATAAAATGATAATGGTGTCCTTAAAGTGAATCAGAGACAGATATAAACCATAGTCATTTGAAGGATTTGGGGCACACACTTAATTTTAGCCCTAATCTAAAAACAATTAATCCTTATGATAGATGCTCACTCTTAAGAGTGATATATAGGATATAGGAAGATATAGAAGCTACAGTAAAGTGTGGTGAAGAAACTATATGGTAACTGGCTATCAGAAAAAAATATCATCTGATATCTTAAAGGCTTGACTTCAAACGAACAGCGATGTAAGTTAGAAATCAATAAGTCCACATAGAAGAAGCACACTAGCCTGTGTGATCCAAGGATTTAAAAATCCAAATTCAAAGGAAGGAATGGCATCAGAGTTTAAAATGTGAATTCTTGATTTGCAAAAGGCTATATATGACAGTGGGAGCCCAAAATCCATTTGAAAGGTTCACACATGGATTATGTCTCCAGTGAATCTCTTCTGACTGTAGTTGAGGGATGTGAATTGACTTATCAGACAGAGAGTATTATAAAGTTTATTATGGAAGGCGTATTCAGGTTAAAATGTTATATCATTTGATTATCCCTTTGAACCATTTTAAAGTTGTTTCAGCTCTTATAATAATCTATATATCAATTGTATCAAGCACATTTGTACATAAATTGCCATTATTATTTTAAAAAAATTCTTTCTATGTGAACCCTTGGTATTAGCTCCTCTTTTTCCCTACCCTTTCCTACTCTCCCACCATGCAACCCCTTGATAAATGATAAATTTTTATTATTTTCACATCTTACACCACCTATTTATAAGAGCTGCAAGAGCCCCAATAAAATGATTTATATACACGAAAGGGTTTTCAATATGAAAAAAAGTTGTTTCAGTTTTTTTAAAAAAAGGGAAATACACATGGATTAAACCTCTGGTGAGTGCCCCTTGACCATACTCCATGGATGTGAATAGCCTTGCTATCATGTAAAATGCCTTGGAAAGTGGATTACTGCAGATACAGTTAGGTTAAAACTTAATTCTCTATCTTTCTATCTCCCTTTAATCAATTTAAGATATGTTCGAGTTTGAAATATTTTCTCCTTTCTTTTTGATTGAGGCTTTTTATCTATTTTACTTTGTTATTGTTGCTTTTCAGAAAGTCTATCTTTCTATAGCAGAAATCCAGGATAGGTAAAACTGTAGAAGCAGTAGAAGTAGATTACTGGTTTATTATGGGTATGGTAGAAGAGGTTGGGGGCTAAAGGAAAACTAATAACAATGAGTACTAAAAAGAAGAAAAAGTTCTAAATTGATTGTGGTGATGATCGGACAAGTCTTTAAGATGATGAACTATTGAATTTTCTAATACGTGAATTAATCACCAATACACTGTAAAAAACAAATCAGATGATATAAAAACATATTAATAATTTTAGACAATAAAAATAGGACAAGGCAGTAATAGGAAGTTGTCTACAAATCATTGTAAACACAGCCATTGGTGGAATTAACAAAGATTCAATAATATTCATGCAGTTAGTGTGGTTAATTTCCCACCCCAAGTTGTCCTTATGAATTATCCATCAGTGTGAACTCATGAAGCTAATCGTTTTGGCACCTACATAATAAGGAATAATCCGTACAGCGACATAAAAAGCTAAATTAGCCAACCAGCCTGGTACTTGCAGATACAAAACAACTGGCTTGACAGATTCATTTTCCCTCACCAAAGTGAGGCATTGAGACCACAGTTACAGCGTCAGTAATTTTGTATATGTATTTTGCTTGACCTAATAACATCAAAGACTAGTTTATGCAACATTGAAAGTGTGGTGGCAGATGTACCAGTGGTTTGCACAGAACCCATGGCTTTGTATCATGTAGAATCAGATGTAACATTTTGATGATATGTATTATTTTCTAAACCAAGGGGACTTTCTTTATTCATACAGAAATGATAATATGTGTACATAGCACATTTTATAGCAAATAATTTCCAAATGATTAAGAAATAGAAACAATAATAGGTTGCCTACATATGGTGGTCACAGTTGATAGGTCTGTGTTAATTTTATTTCAACGTCTCCTTTATTTCCCTTCAGGAAAGTTTCTCCAAATTCTGAATCTCCATAGCCACCAATCAAGCTGTCAGCCAGTGAAAGATGTTTTTAAGTTTCAGAAGGGAAATTCAAAGTTGCATACTCCCAATTATCTCTCTTTACACCTACAATTGGTCATCTAATCCTGTTTTCCAAGGTGGTCAATATCACCTCCTGTGTGGGGAGCTGGTATGATGCAGGGGAGCTCCAAACCTGATGCCTACTCTTTATCCTGGGTTATGGGCCACAGTAAACACGTTTTTAAATTGTAAGGGAGCATTTTATTCCCCTGAAAATGGGGAGATAGGACAAATAAGTTTGGGAACATATGTTCTAAACCATTAGACTTATTTGGCATTTATTTAGCTGTAGTCATTTTGTTAGCATAATTATACTCTGTGATGGTGGCTATCTTATTTGGGATAACAAAAAAAAGGCTGTCATGGGAGAACCCTGTAAGGTGTGGTTACTCCACCTACAGCTTATTGTTTTAGGTGGGGGCATTATGAGAAGTTTTTTAGTATGAGACTGTCATAATGGGCACAGACATTTCAGAGGATTTGTTTGTTGGTGGTTGGGTTTGTTCGCGTGGGCAGATGTCCATGGGAAGAGGGACTCAGGTAGGAGTGCAGGGACAGAGAGTACAAAGACTTTGAATCCAAGGGCTTGACTAACTCGGCTACTTACTAGAGGGATGAGTTGAGGCAGATTATTTAACCTCTGTAAGTCTCGGTTTTCTCATTTGTAATCAGGGATACTAACAGAACCCAAGAAGCTTTTGTAGCGCAATGTTTGTAGGCTTGCCTGCTAATTAGAAGGTTTTCAGTGCAACCCTCCCTGGTGCTCTCAGGGAGAAAAGACCTAGCAATCTGCTCCCAGAAAGATTACAGCCCTGGGAATCCATGGGGCAGTTCTGCTCTGCCCTGTAGTATTTCTGAGTCAGAATTGCACCAACTGATGGTGCAACAAAAACAATGGTACTGCTTCATGTCTCATGTTCTAGGAACTGGTTGAGGTGATTCACCAAAGCTCTTCATGCAGAGCTTGACACAGAGAAAGCCCCAATAAATGTGAACTTCTTCTACAATCATTCCTGGGAGGACAATGGAAAAGCCTCAGTGAGGTGACAGGAAGTTAATGAGAGTGGTCGCAACTAACTAGAAAAGTAATAGACAAATGGGAGAATTTTGCAAGGGAGAATTGCCAGGAATTTCTGATTCATGGGATCGAGTAAGGAAAATCTCTGTCTTGCGACTCTTGTTGGATGACCGAAAAAAGAACAAACATATGAAGGTAGACATGTTGCTAATGGAGGAAATCTTATAGCTGGAGTTTACAGTGATACTGGTGAAGATTTAAGGAGTTAAAACCGGAACACATATACTTTTTTCTTTGGAACACATATACTTTTAAGAGTTGGTTTTAAATCTACTTATAATAGAGGACACATACTGGTACAGATCAGAGTGAGAAACACAAGGAATCCAGACACAGACAAACCCTTCAGGACCAATAATGAGAGTAGAGATACCAGGTGGGTAAGGAGAAATGTGGGGGAAAAAGGAGGAACTGGTCACAATGATCTACATATAACCCCCTTCTGTTGGGGGATGGACAACAGAAAAGAAGGTGAAGGGAGATGTAGGAAAGTGTAAGATATGACAAAATAGTAATAATTTATAAATTTTCAAGGGTTCATGAGAAAGGGGGGAGTGGGGAGGGAGAGGAAAAATGAGGAGCTGATACCAAGGGTTCAAATAGAAATCAAATGTTTTGAGTATGGTGAGGATAGCAAATGTACAAATGTGCTTGACATACAATGGATGTATGTATGGATTATCATGAGTGTATGGTCCCCAATAAAATGGTTAAAAAACAACAAAAAAACATAGGCAAATAAATATTAGCTATAAGCCTATATAAGTAGAGAAAAGGAGTGAAATGAGGTGACTTACACTGACCTCTACATTGCCTTTCTAATGTTCTCCTCATGCAGAATAAGGGAGGAGATGGAGAAGCACAATGCAACTAGTTTATCATCAAATATGATCTGTGTCCAAGAAACCATCAAAAGTCTTGGGTCAATCAAATAATTAATCATTAGTTTCCTCAAACAGTATTACTGACTATAAACAAGTCACTCAGAACCAATTTTTTAAGATTTTACAAATTCATAGAGATATTAAATTCCTTTTGAAGATTTCAGTTCAAAGCAATTTTATACGGAAAACCATTCTTCTTCTCTCTGAGACACAGTGGGCTCATGCAAGGAAAAAGGGCCTGTAGCCTTTGCATTAACAAGTAATCTTTAAAATCCAAACCTTTACTAATAGATGTGCTGTTAGAAAGGCTTCTTAAACCTTTTTCACAGCACAGTGCACATGTAAAATGATATGAATGCAGCCCGTGGGTAAACAGACAAGACAGATGTGAGTGGTGACTAGACGGGGCTCACAAAGATCAGACTCTACCAGAACATTGTGACCTGTGCTGTTGGGGAATGTACACATTAAATAAATCATTTCATCTTAAAACTGACCAAAACTGATGGGCAAAGAGCGGCTTCACTGAGGGAGGTTAACCAGGCCACTTCAGGAAGACTGAGCACTGGATTTTCACAAATCTTGTTTTGTAAATGTACAAAATTGGTGTTTTGTAACAACAGTGATGTGCTGCCTACTTCTGACAACTGATGGAGTTGTTTTCAGATATCCACAGCTTCAATGATGCTTCCAGCATTGGTTGAAGAAATGATCATCTTTTTCCATTAGGAAATTATCATTGTTTTCAACTGTATTTAGGTACCTCTTGGGAGGTGGTGGGGGGATGCAAATTCATTGGGAATTCTTTGAATCCATTGAGAAAATGCTAGATAAAAGAATAGAAGCACTTTTTAAACAAATGGAAGAGGGCACCAGAAATTAAGAAAGTGTTTGAATCTAGGGAGACAAATGAAAAACAAAGCAATTGGATTCCTGAGGGTTGGATTGCATTTGCTCAGGCTTCCTGGGGTGTCCGTAGGATGTCAAGCAATGCCAGTCCCTGGAGAAGGTTATCATGTTTGGTAAAGCGGAGGAGCAGTAAAAAAGGGAACGGCCTTAGCAAGAAGGATTGCTAGCCTGGTGCACAATAGATTTGAGCATAGGACTTGGTGGTGTTTCCGTCTGTTGTGCATTGTGTCGCCGTGCATTGGGAACAACTCTATGACACACAACAACAACAACAAAAGCAACAGCAAGGTGTCCAAGCATTTAGGTTCCCCAGAACATTGCATCCTCATTATGAGCATTCCCACAGTGAACACCCAGCATAAAGCTCATGCCCTCTAATGTCTCAGCACCTTGGAAGCATTAACTTGGAAGAAAACTTCTCTGAGACATCAGTAGCAAGGAAAGTTAGCTGACACTCGACTCTGGGGGATAACAAACTCTCCTGAGACTCTGTAGTCACAGGAAGATCCAAACAGGGATTTAGGACCAAAGTTTACCCTGTTTATATGAAACTGATCTATACGTAAAAGGAAAATTGCAATGTGAAAACTTTATTTTCCTGCATAGTGGGCTTAAAGAAACAGAAATCTTCTCCAGAGGGTGGGTTGGGTTTGTTGGGGTTTATGTGTGTGTCTAAAAATCTGGGTAATAAATAATTCCAACTATGTTGTGGCAACATATGTATAAATGTGCTTGAGACAATTGAAGTATGGATAGAGTTGTCATAGCCCCCAATAAGTGATTTATTAAAATTATGTAAATTATGTAAAAAAGAAATGTACAGATATGCTTGATACTGTGGATAGATGTATGGATGTGATAAGAATGGTACAAGCCCTCCCCCAATGACTTATTAAAAAAATTAGCTGGCTTTTATGTGTTTGTATATTCCAATCTTTTAAGACCCTTTTCTCATTTATTACAGTGTTGTCTGTCTGAGACATATATTTTAAGATAGCGTTTTTCAGCAAGTAAGATCAAGAACTCTACCTTCTCGGCCAGGTGGCTGGCCTCCACAGCAATGTCTGTGCCAGAGTTTCCCATTCCAATCACGAGGACTCTCTTATCCTTAAATATAGCTGGATGCTTATATTCTCGGCTATGAAAGTACTGGCCTTTAAAAGTATTTATACCTATAGAAAAATTAAGAAGTAGCATAGTGACTGTACAGAATCAACAAATGAAATGTAGGTATGAGCATTGTGTGGTTGACAGCATTCTTTTGAGGGATGATTTCAGTTTATTGATGTGTAAGAAAATCTGAAGTCTGAATAATTAGGAAGATGCAGAAACTGGCAGGTGATTATTTAATGGGATAACTATTTACTTCATAAGTATAGGAATACTGATGAGGACCTTGGTGGCAGAATGGTTGGACGTTGGGCTGCAATCCACAACGTCAGCTGAATAGTGTCGCATAATGCCAGACTAAACAAACCTGTCAAGAATCATTACCTTCTGCAGATTAATGGAAGTCAATGGAAATGGCAGTATTCTATTTACTAAGAATTGATTTATATGCAGCTCTGCACAAACACGTAGTCCCTGAGCACTGTAGCGGGGTCAATGTTTGGATACCAGCCCAACGATTAAAGGTGTGAGGAGCACCATGGAGGAAAGACCTGACAACGCACTTGTGAGAAATTGGCCAATCAGAAGGCAAGTACAGTTCTGTTCTGATATAGCCAAGGCAACGCTGTCTGATGGCAACTGCGGTATGAAGATTCTCATGACAGGGCACACGGTTAAACACTCGGGTTATGAATTAGAAGGGTGGTGGTTCAAATCTGCAAACAGGTGCCTCATTCTTCTTCTGAAAGATAACGTCGCCAAACTTGTTGCTGTCAAATTGGCTTTAACTCACAGTTTGGACAGGACCAAACTGCCCCATGGGATTGTCTACGCTTTATGGAATCAGACTGCCACCTCTTTCTCCCCGTGGTGGGTTTGAACTATCGATGTTTCAGTTAGCAGCTGAGCACATAACCACTGTGCTACCAGGACTCCTGTCTGAAGAATCAGAGCCATTGACCCTAAAGAATTGCACTTCTACTCTGACCCCCACAGGTTGTCTTGATTTAGAATCAGTCCGACAGCAGCTGGTTGATTGTTGTTACTTTTGTCTCTCACAAATAACAGGTGATAGTAAGAACGTGAGTAGGAACTCAGAGTTAGTAGGAACTCAGAGTCAGCACTTTTACTCTGTTTAGCAAGCTGCATACTCTGTGCTAGATGATGTAGGGGGAATAAGGTAAAATAAATGTCCCTATTCTCAAAATCCATGAGGATTGGAGCAGTTCTCTGATCACTTTGATAATACTGTGAAACACAGACCAAGTTTGCTGAGTCAGCCAGACTTGGCTCTGAGGGGAAAGGGGATTACATTGGTTGTACCAGAATTAGATCCATTGGTTTTACCAGGTAGGTTATCATAGGCTATTGATAGCAGAACTCACAGAAACATCAAATAGGAAAGGAGAGAGAGCTCTGAAATACACCCTCAAGGCTGTTTTACACAGTCAGAAATATGCAGTGGTTAAAGCATCTGTTTTCTCTAGAAACTGCGATGTGATTCTCAGAGAATAGATGTGAAAGCTGCAGAGGTGGCCTTTCCAAGGCCTAATAGCTCTTTACATTATCACCAATCCTCAGAACTCTGACGTGAACCCCAATTGAAACCCAACAACAAAAAATCATTGATAAGTTAGCAAGGAGGCAATCCGGTTCAAATATTAACTCAGCACAAGGACCTAACTATAGATCTGAGAGCTGCTGAGAGGGAGAGCTGCACAAGCCTGTGGAAAATCACAGAATTTCCTCAGCTTCTTCCCAAAGCAGACAGTTTGGATTCTCAAAGGGACAAAAACAAGAGTGTAGTGGAGTCTATGATGGGGAAACTTTCATTTCTATTTTACAGGACACAGGGAGAGCCTTTATTAGCAAAATGTGATTATGTTTATAAACATACCAGAAAGTATAAGACCTAACCGAATGAAAGGGATCATCCTAGAAAGTTATGATTTTTGTTCTCATATGCTACCCATTATTTTTAATGACATTTTCTTGAATTCTTTCTTTGGAATTGACTCCAGGGTTCATGATACATTCAAGAATTTTTTTCCCAGTGATTTTGAAGTTTTTGACAGTTAATAGCCACATGAGGGAGTATGTACAGACTGAGAAATTGTGCTCTTAGGGAGGGAAGGGAGATTGAAATAGGGCATTCAGAGTATATTAGTTCAAGTGTAGGTTCATAAAATTTTGGAACTTAAACATGCTTCTGGACAGGGTCTTTGAATGATTGGGTGCTAGTGCTGGTGAGGAAAATGTTGAAAGTCTTGTTGGAGCTTGGCATGCTTGAGCTGTGATGACACTGGTCGATAAAGTGACCAGAGACCTGCAGTTTAAAGGTGAAGGAACAGATGGCTAGAGAGGCTAAGTGGCAGGCCCAAGACTTGATTTCTAGTTAGTGCAGTGACAGAATCCCCATCTCCTAGGTCTTAAGATCATCCTCTTCAGACCAAGCACGTTGTCTCCATTACTGCCATTTTTAGATTGCCCTAGGAGGATCTGATATGACTTGGGTTATTTTGGGGGGCACAGAACGGAGGTATTGAATTTATTGTAAGATGAGTCTTGTGGTCATGTCAGGCCATATCAAAAATATTATTCCTTCACTGGACTCCCATATCACTCTGTTCATTCAGATAGGCTCTGGTTAGATGCTATCAAGTCTGTCCCAGACACATGGCACCCCCATGAACAAGGGAACAAAATGCTTTCCAGTCCTGGCTGATGTCACTGTTGTGATCCACAGTTGTTTCATTGGCTGGTTTGTCAGAAGTGGATTATCAGATCACTTTTCCTAATTCCAGCCTGGAAGTTCCTCTGACACCAATGGACTTGGTTTTGATTTTGGTCGAGCCTCTGCCACAGAGGTTGGAGAGGTTTGTCGTGCATTGGAAAAAATGTCTGGATTTGATGCTTTCCAATTCAACAAATCGGTGACAACTTCAGTTTGGCTAAGGAAAGGAGTCTTGCTGGACCAATGAAGACACTCTTGGCTGCTAGCCACAAGGCTGGCAGTTTAAACCTACCAGCTCTTCTGTGGGTGAAAAGACGTGGCCATCTGCTCCCAGAAAATGACAGTGCCAGGAACCCGGCAGGGCAGGTCGATCAGACTTACAGGGGCACTGTGACCCCAAAGTAAGGCAACACTCTTTAGAAGAAAAGTTTCATTAAGAAAACTTAATGGTTTGAATTCTCCCTGCAGATGAAATAAGCCATTACCTTCCGCATGCCCTCCGAGATGCAAACTGATTACATTTTGATCTGGATAACACGAACCAAGGCTATGTCATCCAGATGAAGAGATTGAGAGCCCAAGATGCCTTCCCTTTCAAGACTGGTCTCGCTGTTGACCATTGCAGTGGGGCCATAAATTTCTACTCTGATGGAGTGCTGTGGTACAAATTGAAAAAGGAAGCAGACAAAAACGACGTTTTCTTTATTCATAGGTTGACCTTTGTAGCCTCTCTACTTCCCTTGTGTTCTACAGTTGTTACCGAAGTTCAAAATGTGTCTAAGGCTGGAGTCTTAGACGGTTTCCTGAGTGCCAGTCCTCACCTAAGGAGGAACAATGGACCTCATTGAAGCATGACTGTTAATTAAGGGATTTACTCTACCCTTCTGGACTCATATGCCATTTGGAAAGACAGATTCCAAGTGAAACCCCAAATCAGACCAGAAAAGTGCTGTTTAGAAAGAAAATCCGATGACCTCACAACTTTACTTCCTGAGCAAGCCCCAGGTGTTGGTCCCCAGACCAGTCACGTATCAGCTTGACACCCAGAAGACGAGTTAAAATCTGCTGCAGACAATACTGTACCTGGAAAGAAGTCCAGGGGTAAATTTGGGATAGTAAGATAGCCAGTGCAGATCATGACAGCGTCAAAGATGGCTGACTCTTGCTTTCCTTCATGCAGAGTGACCACCTCCCATTGGCCGGAGACAGGAAAGTCTGGGCGCTTTGTGACACTGCAGACTTTAGTCTGGAAAAAGACCCAGAGACACAATCAGCAGTTGATATGGACCCAGCCAGGGCTTTCTAGTTGGCATTTTAAATATATCAGAGCAGAGAGTGAACACAATAAGAATAGTCCTAAAATCCTAATGAGGACACCAGCTGTATTAATGATTTCCTGGATGGGAGGGTTCTAAGACTGGAGGTATAAAGGGGTCTCAGAGAGAAGCAGTTCAAAAAATTTACTTGATTTGCTCCAATTCTCACAGCAAGTGATAGACTCAAGATTAAAACTTTGGACCTCTGATGTCTTTTTTCATCATAACTCCTTTTTGCAACTATTTCTCATCAAGCTTTCTATTAAACCACAGCTCCTTTAATAGAAACATGGATATAAAATAATGAAAAGCAGAAGTCTGGTCCCAGGAATGTTATGAAATGGCTTATAGAATCTACTGCTGGAAGTTTCCCAAATCATACAGGAACTGATTGAAATGTGATAAGTTGAATTTTCTGGGAGTCACCTAAATTTCAAATTGTTGGGGTTTTGTTGTTGTTGTTGTTCCCACCAAGCACCTGTATATCCAGGAGCGCTAGGTTCTGATTCTGATTTAAGAGAAGTCAAATTTAGAAGTATAAGCAATCTACTGATGAAAAAGCTTTGCTGTCTTTCCTCTTCAGAATTTTCAGGACAGAAATTTTCACGTTCTCCATCAGGGTGCTTTTTGTTTTGTACACCCACTCCTCACATACTGCCATGGTTTGGTTCCAATGACCAGGTGTTGATGCTGATATTGGTGTGATGCAAAAATGAAGGATGATCATACCAGATCGCAAAATAGAAGATTACTATATATATAAAATATTGCCAAGTTGTATTATTGCATAACTGCCAAACCGCTGAGAATCAGGTTCCAGCCAAGTTGTCACATGACCTTGACCACTGCAGTAATTATTTCACCTAGTTATCATTACTACTAAATGAATACTGTTAAAGTACAAGGTAGGGAGAGAGTTTTTTTATTACTAATTTTGTAAATATGAAATGTCAAAATGTTGCTTGACAAGTGAGGTGTAGGTGTACTAGGACTTATGTGCTCACATTTGTATCAGGAGATGTATATATGCTGTCTTTTAAATATAAATCTTGTGTCTTTTAAATACATACCTTCAGCTACTTAAAACAATTAAAATAAGGTTTACTTTTAATTTTAAAAGTACTAAAATTTCATTATTGAGAATGTGGAAAACAGAGAGGAAGCAGAACCTAAACAACCAGACAAACTACAGATCACCTCTCAGTGATAGCTGCTGTGTGCTTTCTTAAAACTTTAATGACACCTTCTAGCTTTTAAGAGAAAGTGTTGAGCTGCATGTTGTGGAGGAAATAGTCTGGATTCAGGAACTCTGGGGGCATTTATTTCAATGTGGGTCTTACCCATCCACTATGATGGTGCTTTATTTTACTGTGTCACCTTCAAAGTGAGATAAAATACTCCTTGGAAAATTGACCAGAAGTACTTTTAGGCCCGTAAACCTCATTTGCTACCTGCTTCATGAAATCTCTTCATTCGTGTTGCTTTTTATTTTCGGGGGGGGGGAGGGGGCGGACATCACTGCCCTCAGGTGGTGGGAGTAGGAGGCCCAGCCTTTGTTCCGTGGAGCTGGAATTGAACCTCCATCCCAGTGGGCCGCAGTCCCGCGCACAACCACTATGCCACCGGGGCTCAGCCCTCGTGTTGCTTTTTTTTTTGGTATTTTTTTAATTGTAGTGTTGTTCTGTTCAGTCCTTTCTGACTCATAGCTACCATATGTACAACAAAGTCAAACACTACCCAGGCCTGTACCATTCTCACAATTGTTCTTCTGTTTGGTCAGTTCTTTTGAATGCCTCTCCATCCCCATCTCTGACACCACAAGGAGATAGAAGGGAAGCATGAGACTTTTCATATATTTCTTGGAGAGGGAGGCAAAACAGAGAAAGGAAAGAGGAGAAAGAGGATGTATTTATTTGTCCCAGTCCTACCTACCTCTTGTCTCCACCCTCTGAAATGGGAAGGAAAGAAGGTAGAATGTAAGAGAAGAGTAAAAGTCAGCATATTCCCAAGAATATCTACAACAGTTTTTCTTTTAATAGCCAGGTGCTCTTGTGTATGCGTCATTGCGCAAAACTATTCCTATAAAGAGATAGTCAACAGAAGAGTCTCCGAGGGCTGGTAGGGATTCTCAGTGCCCCTGTGTATAGTTCAGGGTTAAAACCTGAACTGAAAATGTAACTTGAAATATTTAGCTCCTTTAGTATACTTGAATGCAAGTAATTAAAAACACTGACAAAAATTTTACACTAAATTTGTACACATTTTCAGAAAATAAAAAGTGTTTCCCACTGAGCTTCGGTGGCATAGTGGTTGTGTGCAGGACTGCGACCCACAGGGTTGGCAGTTCAAATCCAGCAGCAGCTCTCCAGGAGCAAGGCTGGGCTTCCTACTCTCACCAGGGCAGTGATGCCAAAAAAAAAAAAAAGTATTTCATTCACTTACTTTGGAGTGGGGAGCGAGTACAAGGGTTAAAGGATTGCAGGGCGGTGTGGCAAATCTTGCCACTTGGTTATCTTACATACAAAAGTCAGAGCAGATTTTAGGGAGATAGTGGAAAATAACTAGGCAATGTTCGCTGACTGCTGATTGACAGATAGTGTCTTACCTTGAACTGGATGCATTTCTGAAGGTTAAACCGGTCTGCATACATTGTGAGATACTTCAGTAACAGAGAATTTGGCACATAGTTTGGATAATCTTCAGGGAATGGAAAGTCTGAGTAGCAAGACATTTCCTTGCAGCTGTTGGAAACCACAGACTTGTAGAGGCTGGCTCTGCCTTCTTCAACATGTTCCTGTACAGATAAAGCACACACATAAGTGTGCATGTATGCATGTGCACAAAATGGAGAACAAAAGGAATGACAATTTTTAAAATTTAAAACACTGACTAAGCTTAAAGTGACCCACAAATATGTCACCTGCCATGTTTCCAGTGAGATTTGCTATACTTGGGAGATGATGACCACAGGATCTCAGTATGAATTTCATGATCAGGATTTCTTTTTTTTGTTTTTTTTTGTTTTTGGGCATCACTGCCCTCTGGTGGTGGGAGTAGGAGGCCCAGCCCCACTGCTGGAATTGAACCTCCATCCCAGTGGGCCGCAGTCCCGCGCACAACCACTACGCCACCGGGGCTCAGCCCAGGATTTCAATTTAATTCATTGTATATTAACAAACTAAACTAAGACCAACTCACTTGTCCAGAATCACATAGTAGACAGTGGACCATTGACTTTAAAGCATAGCAGAATATAAATATATATAAAATCCAGGAAGTAGTATTTGAATGATGGACAAATTGCTAGATATTCTGTTTCATAGAGATGTTGAAAGGATCTTGGAGAAGAGGGGCAATCTCAGATTATAAAGGCTACTGTGAACAAAGGCAAGGAATTTGTTTTTTATGTTTGAAGCATGGGAAATGATTCATGATAGATTTGGGGAGGTAACTGGCCTGAAAGAAGATTAATCAAATGGGAAAGGAAGAACTGAAAGTAGGTAAGAACCTAGGACCCAAACCATGCTAATGAGTGACTGAGTGGAGCCAATGGCAACTGGACTTGAGGGGTGGTGGAGGATTTTTGACAGGGTAGTAAGCAAGAGTCCCTCAATTTGTGAAACCAGTTGAATTTATGGGAAGTGGGAGATGAAAGTGGTTAAAGGTTGAACAACTCTGTGTATGAATAAAATTCTGCACCACTAGTTGTAAATAAATAAACTAGTTGTAAATAATTAATAGATATCAACATCTTGTAAGACTATAAGCAAAGTTGACTATTAAGCTGTTTTAGTAATGTCTTGATCACACATTGTTTCTGTCTTTCAGCTGGTATTTTGAGTGATTTTTCTTCTGCTTTGAATGCAAGGATCTAGTGTCTTAATGTTATTTACCATCTTGGATATAAATCATCCCATTTCCCTGTGTGTGTGAAAATGTCTATAGTGAACAAATGGAAACACAGGTAGAACCTTTCATCTGGAGAGGGCTTGAGTCTGAGTCTACATGAAATCTATACCCATCATACAAAATAGAATGATAAACATGGTTTGAGTGACAGCTGCTGATCTCATCAAATAACTCCGCTCTGACAAAACATCCCATTCATCTGTGGCCTGACATCTGACAGTCTCACTCATGCAGAATATAGCAGGGAAATATCAAGCTTTGAATTTGGAGAAACAAGATTATATCTTGCCACTTCATGCTGCACCTCAACTCACTGCCATTGAGTTGATTCTGACTGATAGGGACTGCTTTTGTGCGTTTCCAAGACTCAGCATCTTAAGGAGAGCGGAAAGTCTCATCTTTTCCCTGTGTAATGAGTGGTTGGTGGTTTCAAACTGTTGACGTTGCAGTTAGCAACCCAACTAGTAGCCCTCTAATCTAAAGCAGTTCTACTTAAAAGGTGTGGAGTGTGCAGACCAGTACTGCTAAAACTTGTGTGTCACCAGCGTATGACACTACAGATACAGACATTGAGAGTAAGCACTTGGAAATGTTTACAAGCAGTACTGTGATGGTTATGGGTTCTTTGTGCTGACCATAAAAGAGGGGAGGGTCTTGTGTAATTCCTGTGAAATGTTTGTTGCCCAAGATTTGAGGTGTGTGCTGGTCATGTGCAGCAGGACTCCACTAAAACCCCAAACACAAAGACGAAGCAACAAGCCCATTGCGGTTGAATTGATGCCAATGCATGGTGACATCCATGAACTAGGGAGTGGAACTCCTCTATAGTGTTTCTTTGACCCTGATTTTTATAGAAGCAGATCACTAGGACTTCCCTCTGTGGCACCACTGGGCAGATTAAAATGCTAACTTTTGGGTCAAGCACAAACTGTTTGCCCCATCCCGGGACCCATGACTATACAACAGTGTGATAGTTTGCTTACTAACTCATACCTCCAAAAGCATAAAATTTATAATTTACATAGATATATAATTTATATGCAATGGCAATTTTATGGGATAAGGGATTAAAACCAGCTCTTGATAAGGGGGCAGTTCTACCCTGCCTTGCAGGATCTCTATGAGTTGGTATCGACTCCATGGTGGTGAGTGAGATCAATAAAGAATGGAAGATAAAATTTTCCAGCACAATTTGCTTCATTTTGAAGAGCAGTCTGAAAGTGAGTACCTTGAGTGTGCTGAAATTGCTTTGACATCTTTTCTTTCATCCCCTTTGGCATCCTTCTGTGAACTGAACAGCTCTATGATTAAAACAAAATTGAAAAACCACTTGGATATGCATTATTCCTAGTGAGTTTTGTGGTTGATCCAACCTATTTTAGGCAAGTTGATAAGCAAGATGGAAACTTCATAGTCACATGAAGAATTAATATTAACACACGCATGTATTCAAAAGGGTGCAAATGAGGAGCTTATGCCTGGTGTTTCACTTGATTAAAAAAGTTACAAGAGTGAGAGTGGATATATCCATGAGGGACGTCAAAATTTCAGTTTCTCCACAAACATTTCTCCCCAAACAGTACTTGGCCATGTGTCAACTTTGAAAGAACAACATGGCTACTTTCCACATTGTTTTATTTTATATCTGTGTTTGCCTCATTGGCATCTATTGACGTCAATTTGCTTTCAACTCTTCAGCATTTGGAATTTATATATGCTTTAGGGGTCCTGGGGGTGTAGTGGGTTACACAGGTCAGTGGTTCAAACTCCCAAGCTGCTCAGAGGGAGGAAGGTGAGGCTTCCTACTCCTATGCAGACTTAAAAGTCTCAGAAAACCAAATGGACAGTTCTAGTTTGTCCTGTAGAGTTAATGTGAGTCAGAATCAACTCAGCAGCACTAAGCTTTGGGTTTTACTTTTATTGTGCTTTATAAACATATTAACAAACGCAAAAATCAAGCCTCTTGCCTTTGAATAGATTCCATCTCGTAGCAACCCCATAAGATAAAGTAGACATGCCCTAAAGGGTTCCAAGGCTCTTTGGAGGTAGACTGCCACATTACCTGCCCCTAGGGCTGCCAACTAGTGGCTTTGCAACTTACAGCTTTTACCACTGTTCCATCAGGGAGTGTACACATATATTACTCAAACTAAGTCTTACTCTTGAGTGGATTCTAACTCATTGCGACCCCATATAGGGTTGGTGAGACTGTCTATAGGCGTAGACAGTCTCATCCTTTTCCCACAGGGCAGTTGGTGGGTCTCACCACTGATTTTGGGGTTAGCAGTCCATTGTCTGTATAACCAGGGCTCCTTCACAAACTTAGTGTTGTTGTGAGGTGCTATGGTGTCAGTTCTGACTCACAGGGACCCTTTGCACAACAGAAAAGAGCAATCCCTTTTCCTGGAACATCTTCACAATTGTTGTCAGGTTTGAGCCTATTGCTGTAGCCACCACATGAATCCATTTTGTTGAGGGTCTTCTTCTATTTCACTGCCCTTCTAACATGTCATCTGTCCCTAGGGACAGTCTCTTCTGATACTCTGCCCAAAGTACTGAGATGAAGTCTTGCCATCCTTACTTCTTTTTTTTTTTTTTGTTTTTTGGGCATCACTGCCCTCTGGTGGTCATGGGAGCTACCCAGCACTGCTTCTGAGAGCCGCCACAGTATTTGAACTGCCAAGTCCCCGGGCCGCAGTCCCTCACTCAACCACTTACGCCACCGGAGCTCAGCATGCTATCCTTACTTCTAAGGACCATTCTGGCTATGCTTCTTCCAAGACAGATTTTTTGGTGCTTTTGGTAGCCAATAGTTATTTCAATATTCTTTGCCAGCACCATAATTCAAGTATATCTTTTTTTCTTTGGTCTTTCTTATTCAGTGTCTAACTTTCACATGCTTATGAGGTGATGAAAATACCATGGCTTGGACAGGCTCACCTTTGTCCTTGAAGTGATTTCCTTGCTTTGCAACACTTTAAAGAGGTCTGTGCAGCAGATTTACCCAAAGCAATGGTCATTTGACCTCTTGACTGCCCCTTTCATGGGCATTGATTCTGGATCCAAGTAAGCAAAACAAAATAAAACAAAATTCTTGATAATTTCAATCTTCCCTCCATTTACTATGATGTTGCCTATTGGTCCAAATGTGAGGATTTTTTAATGTTTACTTTAAGTTGTAATCCACATTGAAGGATTACGTATTAGAGTGTAATAAATTGAAAAGGGCGAAACTGGTTCTTTCCATAGTTGGAGAAATACATCGCTTTAGAAGAGTCCTTTTAAAAACTTAATGTGTGCAAGAATCACCGGAGACCTTGTTAAAGCCCAGATTTTGACTGAGTAGATCTGGAGTGAGTCTGCTTAACAAGCTCCCATGCAAAAACTGCTGGCCTAGCGACCAGAAGCTAAACCAGGCTTTGTGTGATAAGCCTTTCCAGAAGTTCTATTCAATAGGAATGTTCTTAAATTTTTTCTAGTGTTAAACTAAAAATATAAAGAACGAGGAAAGTTTAGTTTCAATAGCTTGCTTCATTTAACTTGATGTATCGAACCTATACCTAATTAAACAGGTAACAAAAAATAATTGTAGTATGTAGCCTATTTTCTTTCTTTCAAAGCAAATCTTTGCAATCTGCTGTGTATTTTAACCATCTTAATTGAATTGCTAATTTCTCATGGAAAAAATCAAATTACAAACTTAACTTACTTGAAATACACTTAAAAACTTCAATAACTGCACATTGCATATTTGTTTTAAAATTGAAATTTAATTAAAAGGAAATTAAATTAAAAAGTTCATGTTCGTCATTGTACCCGCTACATTTCAAATATTCCCCAATTAGGTGTGGTTAATGGCTGCCTTATTGGGTGGTGCAGTGTTAGGACAGCTTTAGCCTGCATGCAGGCATTAGAGTTAGTTTGACTTAACCAGTAATCAAGTATCTTCTGGGTACTAGGGAGAAAAAAAAGAGTAGGATTGACTTCAAAGAAGTATATTACTGAGAAGTGAGATAGTCCAGCAAGGAAAGAAACTGCAGTATAGGCAGAAAAACATCAATTATAGAGATCATTCCAGCTTCAATTAGTAGGGCCAAAGTTCCCTTGCTGTTTTTTGGCATCCTGTAGTAGATTCATTGCGAATGCTGTCAGTTTTTAGTTAATATTAATAAATGGATAAATTCTGCATGAGGAGTCTTGGTGTCATGATGATTAAGGACTCAAATGTTAACTGGAAGCCTGGTGACTTTAATTTACCCAATGGCTCTGTGGGAAAAGGATCTAGAGATTCTTCCATGAAGACTATCACCTATAAAACTCTGTGGGATACTTTTACTCCAAAAATTCGGTTGGTTATGATTGATAATGGACACAATGGCACCCAACAAGGGCACCACTACTTCCATGAACAAATTTGATCCATACACCAATTAAGAAGGGCCCTAGTATTGCTGCAAGGTTGGTGGTTCAAGCCCATCAGATATTCCATGGTGGAAAGATGAGGTTCTGTACTCCTGTAAAGATTTATAGCCTTGGAAGACTTGTACAGGGTCAGAATGAACCAGAATTGACTCAATGGTTTTGTTCTGGGCTTTATACTGTTTAAGAAGGCAGAGATATAAATGCCTTATTTTATGAAAATTTCCATTTACGTGATTCTAAATATCATAAAGCATTTCATAATGATGTGTACACCTCTAATAATAATGGAACCTCATGAGACTTTGAAACAAATAAGACAAACCAAAACAAAAAACCAAACAACTCTGGTTGTGACAATAATGGTAAAGACAGGAAGAAGAGAGAAGCTTTCAGGAGCACTGACGCCTCTTGTGAAATAATGTATCACAGATGTTCGCAGATGAAAAGCTAGTTGAACATAGAAGTTTTGCATTTAGGATGGAATCCAAGACCACCTCTTTGTTCTCTGTCTTTCTTTCCTCCCACTGTGCCTTCTGGAAAAGCAAGAAGTCTGGAATGTTTCGTGCAGGAACTGAGAGTATGGATATGAATTCTAAGTGGTGCTGCCAGGTCCTGAGCCCTCCACTCCAGTGAGTCCTCTGCCCCAGAGATGCCCCGGCTCACTTGGGGGCCATGGTGACTGTGGGCCTGTCAGTTCAGACTGACAGGGCGGAAGAACATGCCTGCTGAGACTTGATGGGGGCCAGTGAAGGAATATGTTTGTTCTCACAAAGGGAAACGTGAAGGGGAGGAGAGAAGAGATGGGGCTGGTTGTGGAGAGTGGGGAAACAATCAGAGCGTGAACCCAGAGCTTTCCGGCTTCCTGGGCCACGCTGCTCTTGTAGTACACTGGAGAGGTAACCATCCTCCACCGAGACACTCGGCATGCCCTGAGCGACAGCTTAGGATTCGCCTGCCGCTCAGCCCCCACCACCCCCACCTTCTCCCTCTTTTGGTGAAAATACACACAACAGCGCATGTACCCATTGCTAGCTTCTAAATGTACAGTTCTGTGCCATTCTTTATTCTTCCCATTGGGTTACACTTCTCTCAGCCTCTACCTGCATTGTCTTAGCCCCACTGGCTTTCCTCTGCAGACCCCTGCAAGTGCTCCTCTGCCATTTACAGAGACTGCTGTCAGAGCAATCTCCAAAAGGCTGCTCTTTAAGAGCGTGCTTATTCTTTAATAATTGAGCTAAGCTATCTTCATGGAACTCTCTCTTCCAAGCTTAAAGATTATTTCAGGATGATCTACTAGGTTCTCCTTGTGTCAGTAGAACTAGTGAGTCTGTTTTCTAAGAATCTGACGTTCCGGTCTACATTTCTTTCCTTTTTTTGAGCGGTGAAGCAGAGTGGGGAGATGCATGCAGAGAGTAAGTATGGACAGCACAGAGCCTGGAGTCTGTCTGGGCTCATGGTCAAGTTTACTAATTTTTTATCTGGATGAACTTGGGGGCTTTCTTAGCCTCTCTGTGTCTGTTTCCTTATCTAGTCATAATAGTTCATATAATTGGAAGCGATGGGTGAACTGAAATGATAGGTATAATGTGTTTAGAAGAGTGCTTGGTCCACTCTCAAGAACTGTTTTCTGTCATTGGAGCCGTGGTGGGATAGTGGATTCCATGTTGGACTGCTGACAATGAGGTTAGTAGTTCTACATCACCAGCCGCTCTGTGGGAGAAAGAGGTTCTCTACTCCTGGAAAGAGTGACAGTCCCAGAAACCTACAGGGGCAGTTCTATCCTGTCCTAGAGGGTCCTCGTGAGTCAGAATGGGCTCCAGGGCAGGGACTTTGATTGTCCACCAGATGGGAGAAGGGTCCATAGGAGGAAAGTCTTGTGAACCGAGAGCTCTGCCAGTCTCATTTTTAAAGCAGGGTGTAAAGCGATAACCAGAACTAAACTAAACTCACTCCATCGACTTGCCTCCTAAAGAAAGTTCACTATGTTTGTTGAATATGTGAAAAAAGGGAAAGCTAAACAAGGTAATGAATATTTTAGAAATGAGGCTTTTTTTAAGGAAAATCATGGGAATCAGACACACGAAAGCCTGGAGAAAACATTGCTGGTGAGCGAATTTCTCAACGATTTAATAAAGTGAAGGAAGTATTTCAACTTTATGCTCTTGTGGTGAACTCTACAATGGAAAAGTTGGCTGTTTTAAACATTTGAAAATGTACGTTCAGCAACTTTAGTTACATTCACCTTGCTGTGCCATCAATGCCATGCTCTAATTCTAGAGGACCTGTGTGTGCGTGTGTGTTTTTATCTTCATTATTGCCTCATGGAGTCTGGAATTATGGGAACTATGAGGTCCATGGGAACAAACAGAACAAACCAGTTGTTGCTGAGTCATTTCTCCTAGGACCCCGCATGTCACCGATCAGAGATAATCGCTCCCATGTGACCCCATGTCTGCAAAGTAGGACTGCTCCAAATGGTTCTCTTGGCTGTAAACTTGATGGAAAGCAGATCATCAGGCTTCTCTCCTGAGGAACTTGGGGTAAACATGAACCATCAACATGTAGGTAGGTAAATGAGCACAAGTCAATAATAGATGCTTCCTAGATATGTGTTGAATGAAAAAAAAAATACATGAAAGTACAGAGGAAAAGAGCTTGATATCTTTCCAGGCAGAGTTGGTAGGTCTTGGAATATGTTAGAGGTATGTGCTGAATAGTGGATGCAGACAGAGAGTCTGAGATTGTGTTTCTACTGCTTCGGAATAGTTGCTTGTTGCTTGCTGATGCCCGAGGGGTTGGTTCTGTGGGAACTTCTCAACTTCCCTTCTGGCACTAAAATTCTCTAAAGATAATGTTAACTTGTACTGATAGGATAATTCTTCACATTTTCCTACCTGACGTATCACTTTACCCCGGGGCAATCCACCGACATTGTGACTGCCCTAACCTTCCCTTTGTGCTCAGAGCTGGAGAGTGGATTGTGGCACAGACAATTCACGCGTGCTTCTTGCTCTCACATCAACTGGTATATTTTTCTTAATTAAAAGGTCATTTCATTGGGGACTCCTACACCTCCGTATATCAATTGTATCAAGCATATTTGTACATATGTTGCCATCATTCTTTTTTAGATATTTACTTTCTGTTGAGCCCTCTCTACTCCTGTGTTTTCCCTCCCTCCCCACACCGACCCTTGTAACCCCTTGATAAAGTATAAACTATTATATTTTCATATCTTACATCCACTGCTGTCTGCTTTCCCCCATGGTTTCTGCTGTTCATTCCCCTGGAGGAGGGGTGTGTCCTTATGTGTTGATCATTGGGATCAATTCCCCCTTCCTCCCTTCCTCTTCCCATCTTCCCCCTACCCTTCTGGTATCACTGTTCCCATTTCTGCTCCTGGATACTGTGTGTTGTGAGCTCTGATCTCAACCTGGTCCTGTCTAACCCACAGTGAAAGGCAGTACTGGGGTCAGATAGTGCCGGGTGAGGAAGTCTCAAGGAACCAGAAGAATATTGTTTATTTCCATTGGTGCTTTATTGTGCCTTGGTTGACTCATTCCTTCCCTATGACGCCTCTGTAAGGGGAAGTCCCATTGTCTACAGAGGGGCTTTGGGTCTCTGTTCTGACCCCCCTCATTCTCAACAATATTTTTTTTGTTTCTTTGTTTTGGGCCTTCTCATGCCTGTTACCTGTTACTAAGGACACCTCATGATTGCACAGGCTGTATGATCACTTGTTTAACTTTAAGCCTTTAAGACCCCAGACACTATATCTTTTTATAGCCAAGCACCACTTGCTTTCTTCACCGCATTTGCTTATATACCCATTTTGTCTTCAGCCATTTTACCAAGAGGGTGAGCATCACAGAATATCAGTTTGTTAAAACAAGTGTTCCTGCATTGACGCAGGGTATGAGCAGAGGCCCAAAGTCTATCCACTTCCTCAGTGTATTGTCATATAAATATATGTACATAGGTCAATACCTCTATCTTTATGAATTAATGTACATATCTATGCTTATTCCTCTATCCAGAGCTTTGCTTCCTAGATCGTTCTTCTGTTTCCTTTTACCTTCCTCCTGCCCCACCATCATGCGTGGCCTACTTCCGTCTCTCAGAATTTCCACTCAACTAGATTGCTGTTGCTCCAACACCCCCAGGATCTCTGCCTCCTTGTCGTCAGTTTTAATTTCCTAGTTGGTCCCCTGTCTATGGCGTTGTTTGCTCACTGTTCCCTTCCCTCACCTCCTTCTTCCACAACCTCTCGGGAACTGTCAGTTTTATTGCTTTCTCCTCGAACTTGCTTCCCATGCTTATCTTAAATAAATAGGCAAGTCAACAGTAACATAGACAAAGTAAAAGATTGAAAACAAAAAAAGACGCACATAATTTCAGGTCTTTCTGCTGATCTTTATGATTATCTCCCCACTGGTCCTGGGGGGGATTCTGGGAGCTGCCCCTCCTAGCCTGAAGTCTATTTTGGGGGCTCTTTAAGGGCGCTGTGGCTTTTCTTTGCTCCCATTATTCTTGCATTTTTAAAGGCTGCCCTCCCCCAAATGTACTCTGCCCTTCCTCTTTAATGATCAACTTTGTCTATTGGTTCTTTACTTAAGGCTGCAGTAGCTGGGAGAAACCTCCATGCCCTGGGTTAATGTTCACTTAAGTGTAGTAATTTATCATCTCTATCGCCTTTGGACTTTCTCCTCATTTGGAAATGCGTATTATCTCCACATGTGTTTTGCTTCATTTCTATAGTTTGCTTCTCTATTTTTATAGAACATCTTCTCCTGAGTGCAATAGAGTTTGCCTGGAGAGCTCTGTTGGAAACAGGGTTTCAAACCAGTTCAAATGGTTCTGCCCTGGCTGCAGAAACAAAACTGGAACAGATCTCAGATTTAAAAATTTGGTTCTGGACTCTACCCAGAATGGGAGAAATTAGGCCTTGAGGCACTGAAATCAAAGACTCACCAGAGGTGGGGTGAGCTCTTGGAAGGAGTCAGAAACATGACCTTGGATTGACACCAGGTCTGTGGATCTTGACACGTCATCAAAGCAGCATGATCGGCTGCCTTCTTTGACCTAGGCACCTTTATTTTTGATTCAGTCAATCAAGAGATTTGACTGCTAGGCAACATGAATGCTGTCCCCATTTTTGAAGAAGGAGGTTAAGTCCCTACTAGGGTTTGGACGCATACATTGTCTCCTTTCGATTGTGTCCTGGCTCACTCACATTTTAAAAATTCAGCTCCATTCTGGTATTGCTTCTTCTGCCATGCCTCAGATGGACTGAACCAGCTCAAGGTCCTGGTTGAGAAGGGTTCCCAAAGTTCCCACGGGGGAGTATTCGTCTTGCTTGGCAAAGTCTGTCCTGGGCCTGGGAGGGCAGGTCCTAGCAGGCGCATCAGGTTTCTGCGGCTCTGCCGGAGCACAGTCTGAATCTTGAAAACAGATGTGCTCTTTCACCTTGTCCCCTTTGGGAAATCTGTATGTATTCATCAGATGCTTGGTCGCGTTTTGAGCTTTTTTCTTTAGGTGAGCCAAACTGATCAAAACTAGGAGCAGTGATCAAACGAGTGGTTTGGACTTTCCCATAACTGAATTAGAACCTAGCGACTTTATTCCAGTTCCAAACCCTCTCCTTTTTATGTTTGGGAAAATGTTGTGCCTTTTTCTCGGCTCCTCAGGGGACTTGACGCTGGAATATCTGACACCTTCCTGTGGTGTGTGTGTGTGTGTGTGTGTGTGTGTGTGTGCAGGTTTGTTCTTTTTTGTGCTACTGGGTGTGAGTAGGTGCTATTTCTGGCATGGTTCTCTTCAGCATGTTTAACACTCCAAACCAAGTCCAAGGGCCATTGAGTCCATGCTGACTCAGCGCAGACAGAGGGGGGCTGCTTCTTTGGGTTTCCAGGGCTGTCAATCATTAAGGGAGCAGACAATCTCAGTTAGCCCAACCCTCAGTCCACATCCTACCAGGCCTCCTTTAGCATGTTTAAAGCTCATGAGAAATATGTGCTGAGGCTTGTTCTGCCTGGAAGGCAAGACAGCTGGAGCGATGGGGATATTGATGCTCTCTGCTTCTCTGGCTCAGCCAGAGCCATTTCCTCTCCTTGCTTCAAGTTTCCTGGTCTCTGACAAGGGCTCCTGTGACGCTCCCGGGCCCCTTTCCAGTCAAGGCTAGGAATTACAGTCCCCTTTCCTCATCTGCCCTTCTAGTCCCCTCTCTGGGCCACACTCAGAGAGTGTTCCATTACTTCTCCTTTGTTTGGCGGGAGACAATAGACTCTCCATCACACTCTAACACAAATCTGGGGGAGAAACCTTGGCATGGGTTGGAATTGCTTGTCCAACGAGACTAAGGGGGAGACTCATTGGATACTGAGTCCCCAGCCCCTTTAGGGCAGATACAAAAGGGCTGGAAAAAGAAGCAGTTAAACGCAGCTTGGCCTGGCCCATGCAGGCGCTGAAGCCCTCCTCTGTGCTCCCACCCTTGCCTTTCAAGCACTGTGTCTCCAGCCCAGCCACACATCTTCCCCAGCTCTGGTTCTGTCTCCTTGTTTTGAGTTTCTTTGGTCTGTCCCAGTCAAGCTATTGCTTTCTTCCTCTGGGAAGCCCCATTGGAAACATTTCTCTCTCCTTGCTCGGGGTTGAGTTTAAGGCAGTAGATGCAACCCCCCCCCCCCCCCCCCCCAGCCTCTTGGAAGTTCAGCTGCCCTGCTTCTTTCTTTAGTCAATTTCAATGGCCCTTCCAGGCACCTAGTTCAAGGCACCATGTCTAGCCCTTCCCCAGGGCCACTCACTCTTGTGGAATAAATGCACATCCTTTTGCCCTCCCTATACAATTTTCCAAAAGCAAGTAAAGCGGTTCAAAAGTGCACTTACGGTGAATCTCCACAGCCCCCCAAGGTGGTCGCTCCTCTCAAAACAGGTGGGCTCCAGTCCTTCTTCCAGGCAGCACTTGATGGAGGCCAGGCCACTGACCCCGGCTCCCACCACCGCCACTCTCTTGGCCATGTTCTCTGGTGCAGGGGGTGGGGACGAAGCAACTCCTTTTATTCACAAGGGCAAGCCCCACCCCATCCTCGGCTCCGCTAGCGAACCAGACAGGAGAATCTGGAAGATTAAAAGATTTGCTCCGTTTGAATCGGCTGTAGCTTCTCTGGTATGGGAATGCGAGATGAGAACCGTTCAGGTCACTGGTCGAACCCTCCCACCCTGTGTGTTCCCACCCCTCACGCGGAGCTGTGGCGGCCAAGTGTCTGTCCACTTGTTGAGGCTACAGCTTCTGGCAGGGTGGATGAAATGCGAGCCGGGGCTGGGGTGGACGCGGTCTTGCGTCTGGACGGTGCTGTCCCGTCTCTCTTCTCCTGTCCTAAAAGCTATTAAAGCAGGAGGCTAGGAGCGATCCGCTGATCTAGAAATGCTATCCGGAAAACGTGCAGACGCGAAGCTCATTTTGAGCCTGGGGCCTCACACGGGCCCAAGACTGAGTGGCAGCCATGGGCGGGTTGGAGCGGGCCCGGGAGGAAGCCATTCTTTGCCATCCCAGGAGCTCTTGCCGAGCTGTGCCAGGTAATTTCTAGGTCGGGCATCCTGCCAGCTATCTGGCTGCACTATCAGTTCAACTCACCCCAGGACACATAGCACAGGCACCGTGGCACAGCTGGACAAATCACCCTGCTTGAGTCTGTGTTCATAGGCGGGTCTGGGAAGCTGAGAAGCAGTGCGGCGTGTTGGGGATGCCGTCGGGTTCTGGACCTAGGCTGCCTGGATGCCAGCTCTGACATCTTGTGTCATCTGGGGGAAGCTATTGAACTTCTCTGTAAAGTGACCTCCCCGTCACTGTCACTCTCTTGCGGTCAGCTCACTTCCGACGGGTGGTGGTGACTCCCTGGGTGTCCGAGGAGAACTCCACGTTACGAAGTTCTCGTTGGCCGGACCCTTCAGAAGCAGATTCTCAGGCCTTTCTTCTGACCCAGCCACCCTGAAGGCCGGGCTGGAACCGTTTCTTAGGGATCCGGAGACTGCATCTGTACCGGAGCAGCTGCCGTCTCACTCTCCCCCGCAGCTGCTGGCGGGTTTGAACCGGCCCCTGCTGGAGGTAACAGTCCTCCAGCGCCACCAGGTGCCGCTGCCTCTCCACCTACTTGGTTAGGAGCTGACTCCTAACTGAGCGACTCACTGAGCAGAGGAAAAAAAAAATCAGTTTGTAATTTCTTTTCAGCATGTCTGAACCGTGTGTGAAATGCGCTTAGTGCACAGGAACTGCTACAAGACATGTAAGCCAATGCAAAATCACGTTTCCGACATTGGCTTCACATCATATCTCTTTCCTGTCACTTCTAATTCCAGCAGTGTGTCAGGTCAACAGCATGAGTAACGCTGAGAGCATGCGCTGTTTGATGTTGCTTCCTAGTAATTTCTGTGGCCACTTTATCTTTTTTTTTTTTTGGTTTAAGATTAGCTTAAAAAATAATTTTATTGGGGGCTCTTACAGTTATAATAGCATTCAATACATCATCTGTATCAAGCACATTTGCACACGTGTTGTCACATTCATTCCAAACATTTTCCACTTGAGCCCTTGGTATAAGCTCCTCTTAAAAAAAATAAAAAAGCTCCTCTTTCCTCTCCCCCCCTTTTAAAAATATGAATCATTTTTTTGGGTACTCATACACCACCCGTCACGATCCATACATGCATCAATTGTATGCAGACCTCATTTACACATTTGTTGCCATCATCACTATTAAAACATTCTCCCTCCACTTAGGCCCCCAGTACCAGCTCCCCATATTTCCCTTCCTCCCTCCCCACCATAAACCTTTCATAATTTACAAATTGCTATTTCATATCGTACACTGTCCAATGTGTCCCTTCACTCACTTCCCTGTTGGCCATGCCTCAGAGAGGAGGCTATATGTAGATCTCTGAAATTGGTTCCCCCTTTCTACTGCACCATCCCTCCACCCTTCCAGTATCACTACTCCCATCACTTGTCCTGAGGGAACAGCTCTCCTAAATTCCCCATGTTTCCGACTCCAGTGTACATCCCCTGTTCTAGCCGTACTTATCTGGTAGAACCAGGAGCATGATAGTGGTTGGGAGGAAGCATTTGAGAACTAGAAGAAAGATGCATGTTTCATTGTGACTACACTGTACACTGGCTCATCTCCTTCCTGCAATCCATCCATAAGAGGATGTCACTTCACCTACAGATGGGCTTTGGGTCCCCAATCTGTACTCCCCCTCATTTATAGTGATATAACTTTAGTTCTTTGATGCCTGACACCGGATCCCTTCAACACCTCACAGTCACACAGACTGGTGTGCTTCTTCCATGTGGGTTTTGTTGCTTCTGAGCGGGATGGCCGCTTGTTTACTCAAGCCTTTAAGACCCCAGACACTATATCTTTTCATAGCTGGGCACCATCAGCTTTCTTCACCACATTTGCTTCTGCACACACTTGTCATCAGTGATCATATCAGGAAAGGGAGCACTTAAAGCATGACAGTCATGTCTTTTTGGACCCAGAGTGGGTTTTGGATGTGCCCACAAAAAGGTAATTTCTCTGAACATTTGTTGTTACCTTGTTTGACAGGTAGACGTTGCTTCTTAATCCTGATGGTGTTTTTTGGATTTGTTTTCGAATTGGAGGCCTGAGAGAATAGGCTCATTGAAGTAGGAGGGTAAGTGTAAAAGAATTTTTCCTAGGCATCTAGTTCATAGATACCCTGGTTTACTCCCAATAAAGTATCTGTAAGTGTGTCTCTGTGATCAGCGAATGGGTGGCTGTGGACCTTTTATCTTCGTTACAGTTATCTTCATCTCACTACTCACTGCCACTGTGTCGACTCCTGGAGACCCTGCAGGACAGAGGGGAACTGCCCCTGTAGGTTTCCAAGACTGTCCACCCTCACTGGAGTAGAAATACCTTCCTTTCTCTGGTGGAGCTGTTGGAGGTTCCTACCACAGTCTTCGCTCACGAGACCACCAGCATTCCTTTTAATATCATTAAAAAACCCAAAGCCAAAATCACGGCCATCGAGCATAGAGACCCAGTGAGGACAGTGTAGAACTCTTCCTGAGAGTTCCCAAGAGGGGAATTCTTCACAGGAGTAGAAAATCTCATCTTTCTTCAGAGAAGCAGTGGGCGGTTTTGAACAGCAGACCTCTCCAGTAGCAGCCCGACTCAGAAAGCACTTTGCCCCAAGAGCTTGTTAATTTCATTAGGGGGACCTTAAAAATTGCTTTTGGTGCCATGGGGAAAAAATGATCGTAAGGGCTAATAACACATTTTTAACAAAATGCCACTGGATATTTCCCAACCATTGAAGGTTTGGCACAACTTTATGGGGATAATCCACTCCACACACAATAGATTTTACGTGGATCACGTGCTTGAGGGAGGGTTGCAGGGACTTCAAAGACGATTTCAGGAGAGAGAGATGAGCTCAGAAGGTTGTGGCCTTTGTTCTTTGGGATCCCAAAGGAGCCATCTAGATGGATGTCTTGAGGAAGAACCCAAGGGCTGATCATGAAGACATTTTAAGAAAATGGAAAAGTGCATTATTGAGAAAAAGGCCAGGGACGTTTCACTGTGGCTTTTTTCTTCTATTCCACTCATGCGCCTGATTATTTATCCTTGAAGGGAAATAAGGGCTGTCCTGTAAGAATTTTGTTAGGAAACTGCAGCCCACCATGCTATGGCCCTGCTCTTGCCCCATTGGACTCCTTTTTATTCCTTCAACTCAAAGAACACTTCAAAGGACCATGGCTGGAGTTCTTTGAGGAGGGTAAGCTGCTGTTTCGATGTGGCATAAATCAATGAGTGCAGACTTCTTCAGAGGAGACTGAGACAATTGGAAATACTGCCTTCAGAAGAGGACAGATCTTGATGGAAGAGAATAGCTTCATATCTTCTTCTTTTTCATATTTTGTCTAATAAAAATTTCCATGGTTTTGTAGCAATTCTTTTTGACTGACACTCCCTACTCCCAGGATAATCAGCCCAACTATAGAGACTTCATCTGTTGTGTTCCCATGTATGTAGGGTCGTATGATTTCTTGAATGGAGTCAAAAGGTCCATTTTTCTCAGGTGTCAATGCTACTTTTTTTGTGGGACATAATGTGTGGAGGGGGTTGGGCTCAGGCCTGGGATGTGCAGTCTCACTATCTGCACTCTGCCGCTGCCTCCAGGGTCTCTTTATAAGCCTAGAATGGATGGGAGTAGAAGAGTAAGAAAGGATTGTTCAGAAAGCATGGCCACTTTGATGGGAAATATGATTCTAGGGAAACAAAGAGGAGGGATTGCACTTATAAATATGGTAATTGCCGCTGCTTGCAGGAGCCAGCTGGCTCTGTAAGGCTGGATATCATCAGAGCATGATAGGTGTGCACTCAGCAGGACTACAGGGAACGAAGCAGCCCCCTCTCCTTACGAACTGTGAGGAGCTATTTACAATAGGTGGTCAGATAAAGAGGACACAGCGGCGGTCTCCTCTGCATGGCTACTCTCACACCAGAGCAGAGGTCAGCAGGGGGAAGGAGGTGTAATTCTCTTGGAGAGCAGTCATGAGTGTTCGTCCTGCTGGAGGGGCCGGGGGAACTCTGTCAGGACGGGAGGGATGGGCCCCTGGTGCAGAGAGAACCAGTATTGTCTATTTCGCTACCCAGGATATTACATGGTCAGGTATACAGAGCTGATTGGAGAAGCAGTTGGTGCAGCAAGAAAGAACACGTGAACCCTTGGGACCTGGCTCTGCCGGGAACTCAGCGTGGAGGACCTGGACAGGGAAATGAACTATGCAGAAGAGATTATTCATGCGGATTCTTGCTCCAAGGGCTTGACACAGTATTGCAAACATCTGCTCTTGAAGATTTAAAAGAGCATTGGGTAGAGAAGGGCTAGAATGGTGGCTCCTGGCAGAACCAAAGAGGTTCCATGGAGTCCAATTGCAGTTCAGGGTAAGCTCCTTTCAGCATCCCATTCCAGGACATTTGGCTTTCTGTTGGTTTAGGTGACTAATAATTGAAGATATTCTGAACAGGAGATGAATGGATCAGGTGGAGATTGTAATCAAAGGCCCCTTTGGGGTTTTTATCAACTCCGAGACTTACTGACTCATTCTCTGATGAACTCCGTCCTCCCACACTTACTGTTTGAATTCTAAGTTTTTGGTGCAGTGTCCTAAGTTCACAGGTTTGCAAAGTGAAGGAACATTTGGAGCAGATCACAGACTAGATGTTGTTCCAAAGGTGCGATCAACAGTCACTTATTACTTGCAGAATAAACAGGATGGGGACGACTGTAACAAGAACCATTATTGACAGCCAAGGGCCTTGGAGTTAGGAATCGGTCCCGGAGTGAGATGTCACCATCCCCTCCATGTGTGCCCGCTTAGGCATCAGGGATGAATAACCCAGAAGTTCCTCTCTCCAGCAGCTACAAGGAGGGAGTAGGGGCAAGGGTCAAAGAAGGCGAAGGCTCCTTGTGAGCAAGGACAATCTTTATTGTCTTCTACTCTACTCCCGGTACAGGAGCATCTCCTGATCCACTGTTCAGATTCACTGGCACCCATTGAACATTCCTTCCTCCTTTATCCCCTTCCCCTGCCCGTGACACCACTCCCCTCTGCTCCAGCCCCACTGAGATAAAGAGTACACGTTTTGGTTCTCTCAGTGGACAATCATCTCGCCCATGGCACACTTTGTCTGTGATCAGCTATTATGTTCATTTGTAGTCATGGTGGTGCAGGGTTAGGCATTCGGCGGCTGACCACGAGGCCAGCAGTTGATAAACACAGAGGCTTTGTGCTCCTTTGAAGAGTCACAGTCTTGACACCCCACAGCGGGCAGCTACCTCGAACGTCCTCTAAAGGGTTGCTACGAATTAAAATCAACGTAATGGCAGCCACAGAGGCTCCATGGGGATGGGGAGGGGTGATGAAAGTGCTGCACATCTGTGCCTCGCCCAGAGCCTGGGATTTGTATGGCAAGTACAGAAGATGAAGAAGGCACAAAGCTTTTTTTAGGAGCAGCCAGACTTAACATTTTAAGGATGCTGGACTTAAAAAATAAATAATCGCAACATTCTGAGAAGAGTGCTAAGACAGGGGTGTGTACACAGCACAACACAAGCATGAAGGAAAGAGGGGGTGATTATGATTTTGGAATGGTAGGAAAGCAACACACAGATGCTGTTGTTTGCTTTAGGCTTTGAAGTGTGGACAGGACATGGCAGAAGAGAGGACTCGGGGACTCAAGGAGCAGTGATGGTACGAACTAGAGATGGCCCAGGGAACATCTGTGACTGCTTGGGTCCACAGTGACCTTCTCCTGGCTCCCAGAGAAATTACTGTGTGTATCACACACGAGGAGATTGTGTCGTCTGAGTCTTCCCTCAACACCAAGTCTTCTCTCTTAGGTCCTGGCAACAAGCAGTCTTGACCTGCATTCATTGAGGTGTAAATATTTTGAGACGGGTTGATTTCCTGACAGGTAAAGGGAATCCATCATCGTACCAGTTGCCCTTGCATCTACTCTAACCCATGTCAACCCCCAGACTGGAACTGAGCTTCTCCGGGTTTTCAATGGGTCATGTTTGGGAAGTAGATCACCAGACTGTACTCTGGAGGTCCTTCTGGGTGAACTTACAGCTCACCTATTTCCATTTTAAGCCAGGTGCTTAACCATTTGCCTCATGTAGGAGCTGCTATCTTTCTTAACTAAAAAAAAAAAAAAATCCAAACAAATATTTGCTGGGAGTTAATAATTTGGGGCAGAGATTCCTCCCTCCAACTCTCCTCTTAACAAATATACAGCAAATAGAAGTTCTCTTTCAGGCCAGCATTGTAACTCAGCAGGGGCAAAGGTCAATGCAATCCCCCTTCTCTGAGCAGTATGTGTCCCCAGGGCTTTTCAGGAGGCCCTGATGGCATACTGGGCAGACGCCTTGTTTGGAAGCCCAGTGTTGGCGAAATAGCAGCTGTGTGACTTAGGCAAGTAAGTTAATGCTTTTATGTTCCATTTATCTCCTTCCCAAACTGAAGCTAAGGAGTTTGGGTAGCACAGTGTTTAAAGCTCTAGGCTGTTAACCCAAACCCTGGGGGGTCAGTCCCACCACGGCCCCAGTTTGTGCCTGTAGAGATTACAGCCTTGCAAGCCCAAGGGGACAGTTTGATTTCGGCTTCGGGGTCATTATGATTTGGAATCCACTTGTTGGAAGTGGGTTAATTTTTGTTTAGAAATGAAGCCAGAAGTCGAACCTGAAAGAACAATTGAGCATAGTATTGGGACATGTTAGGTTTATAGTAAATATTCCCATGTTTTTAATATGTTCATATTTTAGTTGTAAAAATGAAAATTTGTGACTACTTGCTTTGACAATTCAAGACTTGACATTCATAAAGATCAAGTTTCAGAATATTTGAAATTAGAACCATCATGGAACACTAGGACTGGACAAAGGAAATACAAAAAGTTTGTGGAAAATAGAATTAAAAGATAAAATAAACATGAGATTATGTAAATACATAAAGGTACAAGTAGAAACAGCCTTCACTCACTGATAATAATGAATCCTTGTACACACAAAGAAATTTAGAAATTTAAACAAGGGTTTAGAATGAAACAACTAGAACAGAACATGCAGCCATTGGAAGTGTGGTTAGTGGCTGCTGAGTTAATTGTGACTCATGGTGACTTCCTGTGCCAGGGTGACGTTGTTCCAGGTTTCAAGTCTGTGACCTTTTGGGAGCAGATCACCAGGCCTGCCTCCTGAGGTGCCCCTGGTTGAGTTTTGGACCACAAACTTTTGGCTGGAGGTTGAGTGAGTGCTTAATTCTTGGCACTATCAAAATACCAGAATCAATTCTGACTGATGGTGACTCTGATATTAGAATGAATGCTACTTAATTATTTCCCATCTGTGACTCCACCATTGCCACTGGTGCTGTTAGACCAGGGCTTCAAACCTGTGCAGTGTGGTTCAGTCATCGCCTTTGAAGTGACACTGGAATGGATTTCAATTTTTTAAATGTAGGTGAACCAAGGTGTTCAGTGGAATGGGAAAAATGATGGATCAGATGCCTACGAGGAACCTCATCCCCCTCTGAGAAAACAAAGGCAATGTGTGAGCTGCAGAACCACCAGATCTCTGGAATGAGTGGAAAACAGATGGTGGCCCTCCCCACTGCTTTAATTGTGTGTTACTCTCCACAGTCTTGACAATACTCTGTGCCCCACATCAGGCTCCTGAATGGGCTCAGCCTGTCTCTCCTGAGTCTCCCATTCCAGAGGTTTGACCTATAGTTTCCCCTATGGATTATAGTCCTAGATCACACAAATTAAAAACAAAACAAAACATATTGGTTCTAGTTTCGCTTATCAGTCATGACTGAATGGATTGAAGGCTACCCTAGACACTTAAAATCTTTTTCGCACATGAAAAGAGCGCAGAACTGGTTTGCACAATCACATGACGATGGCTTGACCTTTAGTGGACTGTGGCATCTCACAAGTAACCATTATGGATAGTACCTGGGACTCAGTGCCCACTCAGTCCCTGTGAGCAAAGCAGCACCAACTATTAAGTCCCTTGGGTTGGGGCAAGTTCCTGTCATGGGATTTCTCTCCTCCAGCTCTCGCTTCCTCCAGCCGTTTCCTAACGCATCCACCATGAAATAGAGGTCCTGCTAGGGCCCATGTGTACTTTGACAGTTACAAAGCCACAGCCAGCTCCCTCGGCTGAGGGAGAAACTCTTAATGATAACCAAGGGCTGAGAGTCAGTCTCTCTAATGGTAAAACAGCTGTTATGGAACTGGGTACCCAAAAGTTCTTTTCAAAACCCTTGAAATTATTGTTATAAATTAGGTGGGTGAGAGAGTAACAAAAAATAAATACCACAACTAGCGCCTATTTGTCAAATTCTGAAGGAGAGGAGCTTTTCTCTCTTTATTCACAACCTAAGTGCCCTCCACTCTACCCCCCAAGATAGCCTCACACCATACTAGCACCCTTGATGGAAATAATTAAGAATAACTACTGGCATTTTTTGCATTAAAATCCAAATTGCTTCCTTTGAGTCAACCACTTCGTAATCTGCCTAGGAGGGCACTTACCAGTGTATACAGAAAACTTGTCAATGTATGACTTTACTGACTCATTGCAAGTGCTCCAACATTTACTATGTTCCTTGTACTTTGGGGCAGGGAGAGACTATATACCTCCTGCATGGCCACGGACAGAGGGAGTGGCCTTGGGGATAAAGTGATTCTGCCCCCAAGTACTCATTCTGCCAGTAATAAATGAAATTCTTCTGCTCAATATGTAATATCTACATATATATATGATAAAATACAGCATTTTATCACAAGAGTAAGCAGCCCATTCACACAATAGCTTATATAGGCAAGCTAGGGGAAACTGTGGCCACTGGGATTTAGGAGTGGCCATATGGCTCTGGGCAGTACTTTAGCTTCTCTAGTCCCCTGTTTTATCATCAGAGAGTTTTATGCTCAGTCCTTTCCATCCTTAAAATGATGCAGTGACTTGGTGCGACCCTTTACCTCCAAAGATAATGCCTATTATCAAGCCATCTTGATGAGTGCCACGTAGCTAAGCTGTGTGTCTTCCTGAAGCTGAATCTGGTGGCCTCTAGGCACACCATTAACATAACCAATTGCTACCAAGTCAATTCTGACTCACGGTGACCCTTTTTGTGTCAGAGTAGAACTGTGTGGTGGCTACATAATCATGTGCCAACTGGAAGGTATTATGAGTGAAGGGGTGGAGTTTAGTCTGTCAATCAGGTCACAGCCTGATTGTGTCTCCTTGTGGGGATGACCTGTTCATGAAGAGAATTCTGGAAGCTTTATCTCTCTCTCCTTTGCCTCCTGTTGACAAGCAACTGGAAGAGCTGCAGGGAGACCTGCATCAGAACTGAGATGCTTCCACTGTCATCGACTCCAGCAGCCTGTGAGCTCCCTGCAGTGTGCACCTTTACATATGACTGCCTGAGTCTGAAGAAGGGTTTCTGAACTAGTCTTGAACTTATGGTCTAATTTCAGACGTATGGACTTGATCTGGACTGGGCTGTGATATTTTCTTAGTATACAATTATTCTTTGATAGAAAGCTCTTGCTTATACATATATGTGTGTCTCTAGTTTCTAGATATTTGTTTACAGTTTATAGTTTCATATATTTGTTTCTCTAGTCAACCTGACCTAGCACAAATGACTCCATAGAGTTTTCATGGTTGTGACCTTTCAGAAGCAAACTGCCAGGCCTTTCTTCCAACCCACAGTATAGGTTCAAACATCTTTGCTAGTAGTTGACTGCTTCCCTGTACCACAGTTCAGCCTTTCTGTCATTCATTACAGTAAACATGACCTAAACAATGTTCAATGTAGTCATCTTTTAAAAAATGGCTTCTAGGCTAGTAGAAGAATTTCATTAGAATGGTGGAATCACGGAACATTAGATTGTTAGGAGTTAGAGTCCACAGATGAAGCTTTCTATTTCATTCTCAGATAAGGAAGTTAAGTCCTTGAAGGCTGGGTGGGCTTGCTTAGAAGCTCCAAAGGCAGTCTAATAGTAAAAAGCAAGAAGGCAGTCATGATGGCAGAGTTAAAACAAATTGTTTGGTAAGACTCTGGCACTAGATGCACATTTTGGCAGGAGGGAGTGTGGAAAGTTTAGTGGGGAATAGTCTTTGACCTAGACTAGACCGCAATTGTGGTAACTCAAAAATCGTCAATTGGGAAACAATGATGGAAAAGCACAAGGCAAGCCTAAGTGTAGGGATCCTTTTAGAATAGAGAGCCCTACATTTTGACTGGCGGACAGTGGTGTCATACGTCATGGTGAGACATTAGGCAGAAGGTGGAATGTCTTGCATGATAAAGGAGGCCATGGGGAATCACTAACACTTTCTTTTTTTTAAAAAAAAATAAATCATTTTATTGGGGGCTTATACAACTCTCATCACAATCCATACGTCCATCCTTTGTATCAAGCACATTTATTGCCATCATCATTCTCAAAGCATTTTCTTTCTCCTTGAGCCTTTGGTATCAGCTCCTCTCTCTCCCTCCCCCCTAAACTTTCTAAGGAGAAAAGTCAAGGTTTAGTCGGGAAAGATGAGCCCTTTTTAATTGGCACAGTCTCAAAAACCTCCATGTCTGGGGTTCTTGGGAAATGAGAAATTTCAGAGTTAGGGGAAGGTATGCTTATGTCTTTGTGTAGGCTGTGGAAACCCAATCTAAGATAACTAATCAAGTAAATTAGCTAAAAAACAAAACAAAACAAACAAAACCAGCAACAAAAACCAACCCTATTGTATAAATTGATTAACTTAAAATACAAAATTGATGTTATGAACTTGTGGCAGCCATAGTAAAGGCCTCATTTACCTCCAGCTACACTTGCGATATCTTTCTGAGCCTTTGCTAAGGCCTAGTTTCCTCTGACTTGCTCCTAGGCAGTAATTAGATATGACAGAGAGACTGAAGCCACCCATTCACTGGGGACTTGGAACTCTTCTGATGGCTACTTTTGGCTCTAGCACTCTCTGGTGTCATTGTGGCATCTTCCTTACACTGCACTGAATTCTTGGCTATTTCACCCAAATTTCCTTCATTCTCACCTCAACACAGGGTTACATTTCTAGGGCACTCTTATGTTTCTCTTATCTTTTGCCTTGTACCCTCTCTATTTTTTGTTGCACAGGCATTTTCCATCATCAGATCCTTTCATGTTTAATTCCATTTTGTCTTCTACTTCCTTTATGACCCAAATGAGTAAGAACCAATCTCAAGAGACTTAATTTTTTTTTAAACACCATTCATCTATAAATTTGGTTTTCATGCAGACTGGACAAGAGAGTAAGGACTTTTCAGGGTCAATCCATCCCACTTGCAGGATCGCATTGATGTGTCTTTCCGGGGGACTGCAGAGCAATGGCAGCATCTTCAGAAAGAGCCCTGGCTGTACAGGGGTGAGCTGCTTGGTTGCTAATCAAAAGATCAGCAGTATAAATCTATCAGCATCTCTGCAGGAAACAAAACAAAACTGGTAGAAAAGACTGGCCAGTCAGTTCCCATAAATAGTATAGTCCAGGAAGCCCTATAGGAAAGTTCTACTCTCTCATATTGGGTCACCAGAAGTCAGGATCAACTTGCTGGTGCATGACAACAGCAACTTCAAGATGCCAAACTGGTGTCAAGGAAGAGCCTGCCTGTGCTGTCTTCATGCTAACGCGGTTGCTGGATAAATGTTATAAACCTTTACTATTACTGAAATTATTGCTTGCACTTTCGTTTCATGCGTAGGTCTTTGTACTTTATTTTGGAACTATCTCCCCCTACCACACCCTTCTTCCTATGAAGACAAGAGGAACCTTGGTGGTGTAGGGCTTACGAGTTGGGCTGCTAACCTCAAAGTCAGCAGTTTGAAACCACCAGCTGCTTTGTGGGAGAAAGATGGGGTTTTCTACTTTCGTTAAGAGTTACAGTCTCAGAAAGTCACAGGAGGCGTTCTACCCTGTCCTATGGAGTTGTTATGAGTTGAAATTGCTCTAAAACAGACAAAAGTGTCACTTTGGGTAGAACCTATCAAGGAAGGATGGTACAGAGAATAGGTGAAATGAAAGGTCAGTGGAGCGGATAATCTCCAGGAGAGACTGTTGGTGAGAGATGGTAACCAGTTACTCCCTGTTATAGGAGGACAGCAAGTATGGCACGCTGTAGTGGGAGGCACCAAGCCTGAGAAATTTGAGCCTGAGGAGTGGAGAATGTCATCGACTTTATCTCTGAAAGCTTCTTGTTTTTGGAGAAACTCCAAAACGATAGCTCTTAAATTTTAATGTGCACAAGAATTTCCTGGGGGGGGGGGGTTTATCAAAACTTCAGATTCTAACACAGATTCTGATCCCCTAGGTTTGGATTATTGTTGAAGGTATGTTTGGGCACCTTTACTTTTGCAAGACCCCTGAGTTATTCTGATAAAGCCAGTCTGTGGTTCGGGTTGTGAAGCAAATGACCCTGGACAGGCAGTCGGGAATAGTTTCAAGTTTCACGTTGTCTGGAATATTCTACTGGATAGATGGAATCAGTCCTCCTTAAGCCTTGAATCAATCTCAGAGACAATGGCCTCTGCAAGTGAGCTATTTATGTTTTTAAAAAAGTTCCAGAATATGTGGACAGATTTCAAGAGGTCATTCTCTTTCAAAAAATTTTCAAGGACATAAATTTCATAACATTTCGGGCGCAATGGATCCTTCTCCCGGTCTGTAACCCACAATTGATGAGCTCTGTTTCACAATTGTTCCTTTTACTGCAGAAGTAAGAGCACAGCCAGTTAGCTGCTTCTCTGATGAAAAGAGGCAAATGGCACAAAAACAATTAGGTGTCTACGTTGCATCCTATCAAGTGGGGGCTGAAAAAATGTGTTCTGTCAAGGGTCCATTTTAGACATTGTGGTTCATCCAATCTCTGTTGCAATTACTGAACTCTGCTTCTGCAATTTTACTACTTGACTTTGAAGCTTGAAAACAGCTGCTCTCAGTACGTAAACAAGTGGGCATGTGCGCTGTTATGAATGGAACCATGTGCCTCCAAAGTGTGTATTGCAAATCCTAACCTCTATGACAGTGGCTATCCTATCATTTGAGACTGGGCTGTATTTATGATGTTATTGGATGAACATCAGTTTTGGGGCTACCTTGTGTCTACCCCTTTTGAGATATCAAAGAGATTAAATAAACAAGTGAGATAGGAGAAATAGACACTAAACTACATGAAAATCACCAAAGAAACCTGAAATATGCCTTTTTATCCAGAATGGACACACACAGAGAAATCTGGTGCCCTGAATTTGTACTGAGAGCTTCCTAAACTCTACATAAGTAAATTTCTTTTTGTTGAGGTCACCATTTATGATATTTCAGTTATAGCAGCACTAGACAACTAAGACAGGTATCTCATTGTCATAGAGTCATTTCAGACTCAAAGCTGCCCTATAAGACAGAGCAGAAATGCTTTTTTTTTTTTGGGCTTCACTGCTCTCTGGTGGTGGGAGTAGGAGGCCCAGCTCCACTGCTGGAATTGAACTTCCATCCCAGTGGGCTGCAGTCCCGCGCACAACCACTACGCCACCGGGGCTCAGCCCTAGAAATGCTTTTTAAGGCTCTCGATGTTGTAAATCTTTGCTGGAACAGAGAGTCCCATCTTTCACCTGTGGAATGACTGGTAGATTTGAACTACTGACCCTGCAGTTAGCAGCCCCAAATGCTTAACCCACTGCACCAACAGGACTTTCTATTAAGAGCTATTTGTGGTAATGGAATTTTATTTACAAAAACAGGTTAGGTTCACTGACCCCTCCTAGAAAGACTTAATGAATATTATTAATGTTGTGTTCTGTTGAGTTGATTGTGACGTCTAAGGACCCTTTGTGTTAGAGAAGACTGACTCTGGATGGTTTCCTAGGATGTAATTTGTACAGGAGCAGGTTGTCAGGTCTTTCTCCTACAGAACCAATGGGGGCGGGGGAGGAGGTTGGAGTGCTAATAACTTACAAATACTCTTTAATATTTCACCATAGCAAATGGTTTTTATCAAGAGCTACATATGCACATCACCTGCAATTTTTCTTCAAAGGAATCTGTTTATAGGATCAATGGAAAAAAATACTTGCATTGAGAGAGGGTTGCCATTTCAGTGGACTCTGAAGAAAAATGTCTACTGGCATTTTCAAGGATTGCCAGCACATTGTTATAGGACCCTTAGTGAGAAATTCAGGCCAAGATTATGAACAGTGCTCACAAAGGCGCTAGAGAACTAGAGGAAGACTACCTAAATCTTCAGCATCTCTGATCTTTGCCCTCTCTTTGAAGGTCTTGGTCAATAATAAGACCAATATGTCTGGACTCATGACCTGGGTTATCTCCTACAGCACAGGTCATGGAAAAGAACAGGTGATTATCTGCTATGTTGCTCAATGTCTATTGACAATTGTACTTACTGTGTTGTTTTTAGACTTGAAGTCTAAGAAAATATTTATCTCCTTTAACAAACTGGTGTTCTTTCATCAGATGAAAAGGATTGCAAAATTGTTTAGCTCTTAGTTTTAGGTGGATATGAGATTAGAACTGAATACAATGTCTTCCATTTATATACTTTGCTTTCTTGTTTTATAAAATTATTTCAAATGTCAACAATGATCTTAAAGGTCAATATTTAATACCAAATCCATTACCCTAGATTGATCCAGATTCATAGCACCTTTATAGTACAAATAGACTCTTCCTTAGGCTTTTTGAGACTGTAAATGTTCTCGGCAGCAGACAGCTTCATCTTTCTTCTTTAGAATAGCTAACTAGTGTTTCAAGTGGAGTGAGCCACTGACCTTGTGGTTAACATTCCAGCGCCTAACCCACTCTGCCACGATGCAGCTTTTATTGTATTTGTAATTATGATGTTGGCAAAGAAGATTGACTTTGCCATGCATGGATCACCAAGAGAAGGAACAAATCAGCTTGAGAAGAACAACAACCAGAACCCTCCTTGGAAGTGACTTTAGCTTACTTGCTTTGTATACATCATCAGTAAAGATCAATTACTGGAAAACAACATCATATTTAATGAAGACAAGGTCAACATAAACAAGGGAAATATTCAATGAGATGAATTGACATACTAGACACAACAATAGACTGAAATGTATCAGTGATCATGAAAATGACACAGGATCAGGCAATGTTTTTTTTTTTCTTTCCATTTTTGTGTGTTATGAGCAAATAAGGTTGCCATGAATTGGAGGGGCTGATCAGCAAATATCAACAATAATGACAACAACAATAATGACATCTTTTATTTTAAATTTATTCAATTGCTTTTTAGATATAGGTGGCATGTAAAACTACCCACATAATTAACTCAATCCTATTTTTTGAGTGTTGTTTTCTATGTGAAGAGTCTCCAAAGTAACACATATGTGAGTATACATGAAATAACCTATGAATACATAGTTTGTTAATAATAGAAAAATTTGTAAGTATTATAGGATGAAGTTATTATCTTCACTTATGAAACCCAAATCCAATCACACCTGTACCACCTACTAATGTGTGGTCCTAAGTATGTAACTTTACGCTTCTGAATTTCACTTTTACCTCTGTAAAATGTGTGCAGTGGTTGTCCCCACATTGCCCATTTTTACAAGAACTAAATGAGATAATCCATGTGATATGATTGCAGCAGTGTTGCATCTATGATTAGCACTAAATATTCATTAGCTAGCTATCCTGACACATTTACTTCTACAGAAACATTTCCATCAAAATAAACAGATGTGGATGTGTGTTCAGCTTTCAATCCCAGGCTCTAAAAAATGCCTTGGCGTTGTTTCCATTTTCTAAGTTCCTTTTCAATTTCTCTCCAGTGTTTTGTGTGGCACCCTCCACCACAACCAGGCAAATGGATCGTGCATACACTTGAGATCTTTGTTATTAAATAGAGTCCAGATAGAGAGACTATCAAGCACAATGTACAAGATATCAAATAAAAAAAGCAAATCTACTGTCACTGAGTCCAGTCTGACTCACAGTGAGTCCACTGGACAGAGTAGCACTGTTTGATAGGATTTCTGTGCCTATAAACCTTCATGGAGACAGGTTACCTCATTTTTCACTTGAATCATGTCTGGGGGGTTCAACTGACAGCTTTTCCACTAATCATCCAGCAATGAACTTTATCTGATAATAAAACTGCATGCTTCCTTTTCATTGTATATATTGTGCTTCTATGTACTTCCCATATAGCAGAACTGGCCATACGATTTACCCAGGCCTGTATTATTTTAACCTTCCTTTGTTTTAGAGGGGAAAAGGTGCAATGGGAAAGAAATCCACTGGCACAACTTGTGGTTTTATATCCGGACCAAATTCTGCTAACTCATTTTGTCCCTCCTAACTCTGAACTTTGCAATGTAGATTTTTTAGTGTTTCTTTCAGGTACAGATAAACCATGAAACCAAAAGCTGTATGCAGGTAGACTGGAACTACTGAAGTTGGACTAAAAAGCCCACAAGAAGAGCAAAGAGCCCAAGGATTTTCAACAGGAAGCAAAGTGGGAAATCAGAGGAAGCCTTCAGGGAACGAGTCTTTAAAGGCTTCAATATCCTTTGTTTCTGGGTGAAGATGGCATTCCTGGCTCCTTCCCACTGCCCAGGTCCAACCAGGCGGTACTGATAGGAGTTGCAGGGTCCAAAGCAGAGTTTCATTGCCAGTTTAGGATCTTTTAATAAGAGAGAAAATAAGTCTGGCTTCACCCCAATCTCTAAGGCGAGCTCGTCCAAGTAGTCGATGTAATTGGTCTGCAAAATCTGGCTATTGCTCTCTCCAAACCTTCAAAAAGAACAGGTAAAAGACAGGTTTACAAAAATTTCAAATTAAATAATCATGCTACCCATTCAACAACTTTTGAAAGATTAAATGGATGAGTGAGTGGGGGAAAAGAAAGAAGCGTTTTCATGTGAAGATCCAGTGGGAAATGTCAATTTATACACCATCTGAAACTCTATGCCTTGGGAGGAGAGAGCATGAGAACTGATTGTGATGTTGTATATCGAACTCTTTTAAAAAGCAATTTAACTATGGGAGTGTATGATTTGTGAATACTGTTTCAAGAAAACTACTGAAAAACAAAGCAAAAAAGGAACCAAGCTTGACCAATGGTTACCTGGGTGAAGGAGGAAAAGTTTTTGCTTAGGGAATATTGAGTTTATGTTAACTGTGTGGAATAATTTGGAAAAGGATGTTAGCACTAGTTGTCTAACATAAAGAGTATAATCCATGATACTGAAATATACATGTAGCTGTTATGACACTAAATTATACATGCAGAAATTGTTGAATTGGAAGATGCTTTGCTGTGTATAGTTTTGTCTAAATTAAAAACATAACTATGCCACTCTGCCCTCTTCCTCATTCCCTTTGATATGCTGTTTGTTTTGTGTTGTTCTTTGATGCATGATGCCATTGACACCACATGATCACACAGGCTGGTGTGTTTCTTCCAGGTGGACTTTGTTGTTTCTGAGCTATATGGCTACTTGTTTATCTTTAAGCCTTTAAGACCTCAGATTCTATATCTTTTGATAGCCAGGGACCAACATCTTTCTTCACCACATTTTCTTAGGCACCTGCTTTGTCTTCAGTGTGTTGGGAAGCTGCGCATGAAATTGTTCTTGCATTGAGGGAACACTTGAGTAGAGGACCAATGTCCACCTGTTACCATAATCCTTTATAAATAAATGAATGTACATAGATTTATTCCCCTATCATGGTACATAAATGTATTTATACACACACATATATACATATACATATATATGCCTGTATTTGGACCTCTATAAATGTCCTTTGCCTCCCAGTTTGTGGCAGTCATGTGCTTATGTTAATTTCATGATTGAGATGTAGGGGCGGAGTGTAGCCTGTTAATCTGGAGATAACCATTGAGTAGCCAATGAGGCCTCTGTGTGATCATGGCTTTCTCCTGATACATCTGGGAAGTCTTGCGATATTTCTCTTGTGAAGATGAGAAGCTATCTCCCCATTTCTTGGGAGTTAGTTTCAGAGATGATGAATCACAGATAAGACAAGATGGCAGCGTCTGAGAAACTGAAGGAGCCGGAGAAGAGGCCACACAGCTTGGCCCTGATGGAGCCAGACCTCTGAAGCTGGAGAGGCCATGTGGAGACCCTTGCCAGCGATGAGTTGCTTCTGCCACCACTGGATGCTATTGATGAGCCCTGAGCCCTGGCAGTGAGGAGCCATGGGGAGACCCCTGCCAGCACCAGGATTCTGTACCTACTGACCTGTGACTTCGTGAGTCGGAAGGAGACATTATGGACTGGTATCAGGCATATGGGCTAATATCAGACTTATGACTTTGAACTGGACTGGGTTGGGATGCTATCTCAGTGTTCCATTCCTTTTGTATATAAACCCTTTCCTGATATCCATATGCAAGTCTATAAATTTGTTCCTCTAGTTTACCGGACTACCACACAGTTCTTTGGAGACCCAAAGACCATCAGTAGTCCATTGGACACCTCCTATCAGAAGGGCCAAAGGAAGAGAAGAGTCAGTCAGGCTGCAGCATAGCACTGACGAAACACACAATCCTCCTCTAGTTTTTTAATGATTCCTTCCCCCTCCACTACGATGACCCCAATTCTGTCTTAGAAATCTGGCTGGACCAGAATATGTATACTGGTACAGATAAGAGCTGGCAACACAGGGAAACCAGAGCTGATAATACCCTTAGGACTAATAAGGGAAACGGTGATACTAGGAGGGTAAGTGTAGGTTGGGGGGGAGGGAGTATGGGGGAGTGGGGTGGGGGGAGTAAGGAGGTATCAGTCACAATGTTTGATGTATGGCTGTCCTTCCCAGGGGGATGGAGAGCAGAAAAGTGAGTGAAGTGAGTGGTTAGTTTAGGGCATGGAAAAAAAAAAGAGAATAACTTATAAATTATCAGGGGGACAAGGGAGAGGGAGGGTGGAGAAGGGAGGAGGAAAACTGAGGAGTTGATGCCAGGGGCTCAAGTAGGAAGAAGATGTCGTGAAAAAGATGATGACAACATATGTACAGATGTGCCTGGTGTAATAGACATATGTATATATGGATTGCGATAAGAGCTATAAAAACACCAAATCAAATCAAATAAAAGCATAATTACATGAATAGCAATGAGTATAGGAAAGAAGAAAATATTCTGGAATTGATTGATGACTACAATTCTTCTTAGTATGATTGAGTTATTTAATTATATGACATGTGGATGAACTGTCAATAAACCTGCCAAAAATAAAATGATGGAGGACTAGAATGAGAAACAGAGAAAGGAAATGGGATAAATGATTTTAGCAATTGCAACAAACTATATGAACAAAAGTTGTACACAGAGTTCAATGGAAAACTGAAAACCTTTACTCAATTCACAAGACAAGGATTTTTTTCTCAATTTGTATCAGGGCCTAATCAATTACAATGTTAATGGGTGATCTTTGTGCTCCAGGAGGACGATGGGTAAGATTCTCTACCATGATTAACAAGGAAGTCTCCAAAGGGAACCAAAAGCAGATTAAAAACCCACATAAAAGCAGTGATGCCCCCCACCCAAAAAAAAACCCCACATAAAAAAAGATCCAGGATTGCGTTTGGGGCTCACACCACACCTAGCTCTAATTTAAGAACAATTAGTTCTTACATCATGGCCCTGCTCAATATTTGCCCTCAGGGAGAGAATGTGGAAGATCTAGGTGCTATAGCAAGTGTAGTAAAGAAACAAGATGGTATTCAGCTATCAGAGAAAGTGTCTGGAGTCTTAAAGGTTTGTTTCCAAATAAGCAGCCATCGAAGTGAGATGTCAACTAAGTCCACATGGAAGAAGCATTCCAACATCAGTGACTGAAGGACTGTAATCGTAATTCAAAGTCAAAGAAGGGAATAGACTCAGTACCTAAATTTTGAGAATCCAGCTTGCAGAAGGTTATGGATGACAGTAAAAACCCAAGACACATTGGTAAGATCTATATAGGAAATAAACATCTGGTGATTTCGCTTTATTCATAATAGAAGGGTGGGAAGAAACTGGCAACCAAACAGAATGCATTGGAGAAGTGACGCTAGTTGATCAAAATGATAAACCTGACTTGAACTGTTAAAACTTTGCCAGTTGATACACTTTGGGCCTGATCTGGTTTTCAACAATTTCTTTTCTTTTGCTTGCTCGTCTTTGGGTTTATCTCAGATGTATTTTGTCATTTGGTGTGACGTTTTTGAAATTTTGTTACTTGCTTTTCCATTTTTTAGTATATGAAACCCAGGACTGGCGAAACTATAGAAATAAGTATGATGAGGGGTTTTTAGGGGTACAATGGTGGTGGGGTAGGGGGATGGGGTGGGGGTAAAAGGAAGCTGATGTCAAGCAGTTTGGGAAGGAAGAATATGTTTTGTGACTGATTGTGGGAGCAGTTGTACAATATCTCTCGAGGTGATTGAACTATGGAATGACAGGATACCTGTATTAGCTCCCAATAAAATGGCTTCAGAAAATTTTTTTTCTTTAAAAAGGAAAGAGAAAAAAAAGAAAGAAAATCTATGCTTTAAATGGAGAGTGGGTTATAAAACAAATAGTCATGTACTCATGGATATTCTGGTAATGTGACCGATTCATGACTATGATTATAATTTGGCATTTGCTAAGCTGGTAGAAACCTCCAGAGAAGTATAAAATACTTAGGATTGCTGCAAAATCTTATGAGAGATAATATATACAAGAGCCTAACTGACTATCTGGCACAGAGAAGATGTTCAATATTTGCTTGATAAATTATTAAAGTCCCTGGCATTTAGGCTGGCATGTGGCATATGCTCCATAAATGTTAGAGGAATTCTAATTGAGGATGGGATAACTCCTCTGCAGAAGGCCGGATAATTCTTATGATAAGACTCAATCTTCTAAGAGGACCTGATCCTTATCGAACCCCAGTTCATCTAAGGACACACTGCAATTCCAAGGAGCCCAGGTAATCGACTGGGGCATGCAAGGTCAGCAGTTTGAAACTCCCTGCTGCTCGGAGGTATAAAGATGAGACTCTCTGTGCTTGGAAAGATTTATAGCTTTGTAAACCCATAGAGGCTGTTCTACTCAATCCTATAAGTCCCACAAGTCAGAATGGACTCAATGGCAGCTGGTTTGGCATTCTCCATAGCCTTTACTTCACACTAGTACCTTCTATTTTTACATGAGATCCCTCAGCTGGCTTTCCAGGGACACCCAGGCCACTGCCAGCCCTCAGCCCTTAACCCTCATACCCTCTTAACTACAAAGTAGGTGTAGCCTGAGACGATTACAGTGGAATCTGACATGAGAATCATAGAAAACAGAAATGAAATTAAACCAGGGACAAAATGTTGTTTTAGTATGGTTGCTACGTTTAACTAGTTAGGGCTTCAACTGCAGTGTGTTTAAGAGTCATTTAAGAAGTACATAGACACACAACATTTCAGCCTCATCCACAGAGATTCCAATGCAGTTGGCTGGAGTTATGGTCCAAGAATTTGCCTTTTTAACAAGCAGCTAGATGGTTCTTATAGGCGGCTGGATCATCACACTTTGAGAGGCACTGCTGTATATAAGATCAAGACAATAGCAACAGCATACTTACAGGTCAATTCTTTTTTCATTCCTCTTGATGATGTCTGTCATCATAATACTCTCTGAGGGCAAAGTACACAAACCTAGAAAAGAAATGGTTGCTTTGAGTGGTTGGTGGGTCGGATTCAATATCATTGCTTTATCTAGTAATGAATTCCTGAAGGGAAATGTTGGATGTTTAGTCATGTTATAAGTCAGGGCTTAGTTGCTGACCCATTGCCCAGGTGGCGCCACTCCCGTACCTTTATGAGTGACTGCCAGGGTAGCACAACCTGAGGCATAAATTGAGAGGTGGAGGGTGAGTAAGAGAAGAGGCTGGAGAATTCTGAGTGGGAGGAGCTTGGAAGCCATGTCAAGTGGGTTGGACTCTATCCTGAGTCCTGGGTTGGGTGGGTGTTTGGGAGGGTTTTGCAGCAGTAGTAACATGATTAGTTGACCTTGTGGCAACAGATCCTTCCTTCTGATAGCTGGATTTTGAAAAATGGACTCCAGGGAGGTAATCCAGAGACCAGGTATGAGATGTGAAGTGAGCTGGTAGGGAGTCAGAGTTTTCTGAGCTGATGTGGGAGGAATGGAAATCATGCTCTGATTCTACCTGGTCTACAGGCTCCCCTGAGTATCAGACATGTGTTGAAAAACAGTGCCACCTGGATATGACTAAAACACGTGGTGCCATCATGCACAGTGAATCTCTGGGACAGAGTAGAACTGCCCTACAAGCCCACCAAGGCTGCGTTCTTTATTGAAGCAGGTTGCCATGTCTTTCTCCTGGTATGAGCCACCACCCATTCAGTTAGCAGCCAAATGCTTAACGACTAGCCACCAGAGACTTTATAAACTTGCTTTCCAAGTGCCTCAAACTGAGCTCCTCTATGAACCCCCTGTAGCTAGACTTGAATCTTGCAATTCTCTGATGCCTGGTTCTGTTTCACGT
>PVJH01015894.1:0-52088 GCA_004026705.1 Nesogale talazaci
CCCCACCCTGCCCCCATTGTAACTTGTGTTCCCGGAGATGGCGGCTTTCTGTGAAATATTTACCACCCCCCTCCCCGCCCCTGACATTTTGCAATTATCCAAGGCCACAGGGGGGATGACTCAACTTTCTCGTATGACCTACCCTACCCCAAGGCCACAAGGGGAACAGCTCAACTATCATGTACGCCCTGCCTGTCCCTGTTTTGGAAAGAATAGCATGACCTTTTCTGGGCCGACAGGGGGTATAAAACTTCCCCTCTGCATTGACTGGGCGCGGCTTCACCACCTTGCTTCCCCACAAGCTGTTGAACCCGTCCACTTGCTCCCAACAAAGCCTGCTTCAATCCCTCCTAAATTGGACTCTTCCTCCTTTTTGTGCACAAAATTCCTAACACTAAGCACAAGGTTGTAGCCATTGTGTCAGTCTTTCTTATTGAGGACTTGGTAGTGTGTATCTCCAAAAATGAAGGACACCGTCCCCTCTCCCCTTGCAATAGACATTTGGTGACATAGCCATTTAAGCAAATGCATGGCAGGGAGTTTGACTCTCCTGGAAATTTTCAACATAAGCACTCCATCTTGCATCAATATTGTATGTCGCCTAATCAATAACATTTTTGTTTTTACTTCTGAACAAGAAAGAACTCTCAAAAGATTGAATTATTTTCTGGGACAATAGACACAAACACAACAAATACACTGAAGATGGATCAATACCGGGAAATGTGTACCATTGTAAAGTAGGACACCAAATAGGGCCCACCTGAGTACACACAATAAAATCTTGGTATGAACGATGTAATATGTTTTTTCAACATGTTAATAAACATTCTGGGGGGAAATAAATAACCATTTTAATAGGAATCATTTAGGTACATGTAACAGAAAAGATACCTACTTAACTACAGCAAAATATGAATATTTTGACTTGGTAGTTAAAGCTTTTGCCACTTTCCTGTCTTTCTGTTTTATGTACTCTGGTGTCGCTATGATGTTGGGAAATATGTTATGAATATTTCAAATGCCAGCAGGGTCACCCATAGTGAGCCAGTTTCAGCCAAGTTTCCAGACAAAGACATATTTTGAGGAATAAATGGGCTGCCACTTCAGAGACTGTAGCTACTAAAAATCTTATGCATAGGATGGAAACATTATCATATAATGGAAATCTCAGAATACATGCAGAACATTGTCAGGTATGGTGTTAAGAGATGAACCCCTCATGTTGAAGGGCCTTCACATGGAGGTGGAACAGCCTTCTTAAAGTAAAGTTGCACATAATGACCTGGATGGAGTCAAGCTTGTCTTAGTAAAACCTTTAGTGTATTCATTTGCCAATGGGAAATTAATCAAAAAGAGAGAAGAAATCAGTGCATATATAAATTAATAATCAAACTTAGAAATGTGAGAAGTTTTACTAGGAAAATTAGAAGTTGTAAAAGAGTGGAATTCATAAAGATGGAAATTCTAGCATGAATGAGCTGAAATGGACTGGTATTAACCATTTTGTAACAAAATTATAAGGACATATCAAAGTTTATTTTGAAGTGTAATACTGTCTGTAATAGGAACATTTCCATCCATATACAAAGAAATTCAGTCAATACAACTAGCATTCATACTTGTGTATCAACTACTAGAGTTAGTAGTACAGTTACTGATGACTGCTATCAACATCTGTTTGAAGTTGATGAAACACACAGTCTGATGCCTTGATAACTATTGTCAACTGTACTATCAATATTGGAAACAAAGAAAAAAGAACAGTATTTGGAAAATATGGTCTTTATGAAAGAAAGAAAGCCTGATGTCATATGATGGAGAGCTATAAGACCAATTAATTATTCATCACACATATCTTTTCTTGATAACACAAGAATATATTTGTATATGCAAGAGGATTTACAAAAATCATGTTGAATACATCTGTAGAAAAGAATGATGGAGAAGGATGACATCCGCATTTAAAACCAGTTCTGGGGCCAACTCTGGAACAGACCTCTAATTGATCATATGTACAAGCCCAGAAAAGCCAATATATGACCTGAATTATATAATGACAATTCAAGAAAACGTCAAGAACTGATTTAACTCAGTGAACACAAATAACATAAGACTTTTTAACTGTGTGATGACGTCAAGAACATCATGTATGAAGAAGCAAAAGGTGATTTACAGGAGATAAAAGAAAAAAAAATCAAAATGGATGTCAGACAAGATTCTAAAACTTGCTCTTAATTGTAGAGTAGCTACGACAAATGGGGGAATGATGTAACCAAAGAGCTGAACATAAAATGTCAGAGGACAGCTGGGGAATACACACAAAAATTATGATGAAAATGTTAAAACACTTCAATTTACAAAGGCATAAAGAAAGAACATGCCCAACATACTTTCTCTTTATTTGTAAAGCACTTGTCACTAAACACTCCAAGTTCATTTCAATTTTACTATTCCTAACTTTTGGTTGTTGTTTAAGCCTTTCAAACACTTTGGGGGCTTGAAGGATAAGGAAACTGGTAGGATTTTTGTCTATTTGTTTTCTAAGGAAACGTGCTGTATATATTACAATGTCCTATTAAATCATCAACCTTGATTTTTAAATCTCCATAGAGCAGTGGTTTTGAACCTTCCTAATACCATGACCTTTTAATACAGTTCTTCAGGTCGCAGTGACCCCCCCAACCATAAAATTATTTCCATTGCTACTTTGTAAATATAATTTTGCTAATGTTATGAAGTAGGGTACCCACACTTTTGTGCATCAGATTTACCCAATGTAAAGCTTCTTTCAATCTCTTTACTGCTGTTATCTGAACATTGATTGTGGAATGAAGCAAGACAAAATCCACAGCATATTCAATATTTTCTCCAACTATCATGACAGTATCTATTAGTCCAGTTATGAAGATCATGGTCTTCTTTTTTTTTTTTAATTTTTAGGCATCACTGTCCTCAGGTGGTGGGAGTAGGAGGCCCAGCCTTTGCTCCTGGGAGCTGGAATCGAACCTCCATCCCAGTGGGCCACAGTCCCGCGCACAACCACTACGCCACCGGGGCTCAGCCCCGATCATGGTCTTTTTAATTTTGAGTTTTAACCCATACTGACTACTGAAATCCCTGATTTTCACTAGCAAGTGCTTCTCAAGTGCTCCTCATCTGCATAACGTACTTGTTAATCAGCATTCTTTCTCCCATGTTTATGCTGTATTTTTCTTCAGGCAATGTTCTGATGATTTGCTTAACATGTAAATGGAATAAGCATGATGTGAGGATACAAACATGATGCACACCATTATTGATTTTAAACCATGCGGTATTCCATTATTCTGTTCCCCACACTGCCTCTGCATCCATGTACACGGGAGAACAATGAAGTCTCTGCAATTCCTGTACTTCTCAAGGTTATCCATAGATTAGTATGGTCCAAGTGTTGAATGTTTTTTCATAGTCAATGAGACACAAGTAAGCATCTTTCTGGTATGATTGTTTTCAGCCCAGATCCATCTGACACTAGCAATGACATCCTTGTTCCAAATCCCCCTTTGAATTCAGCATGAAACTCTGGTAGCTCCTTGTCAATGCATTCTTGCAACATTTATTGGAGAATCTGCACTTACACCAGACCAATTGATGGTCTTTTCCATAATCGTCCTTTGAGGCAGTTTCAGCTATGGGTGGTGAAGTTCTTCATTGCCTTTGCCTTAGGTGCAGTCCACTTGATTTCTGCATACTCCACTTAGAGAAGACCATGTGTATAAACACCATTTGTTTTGTTTAAAAAATATTTACTGTGAAAACATTCTTGGTCTTGCATAATTCTATCATGTGATCTCCAGCTTTGTTTATATAATCAACACCATATTTTCCAACTAATTTCCCTTCCTCGTCTCCAACTTTTTCATTGGAGTAGTCAGTCATTATCAATATCATGATTGGAGTTTATAGTTTGCACACTGACGACATTTATAGAATTCTTCCATTTATTTTTCACTTGACTTCATGATTGTGCAATGTTTGAATAATAATTGTATCAATTGCTTTTTCTTGAAACTTAATAGAAACAATTCTATCAAATAAAGCATTGAACTTGAAGATCTTTATATGTTCTTTGTGAGAATGAATTCAATACCACTATTGCTTGTGTCATTCCGTATGATTTTCTGATTCAAATTTACCAATATAAAACCATTTCACCTCATGAATGTCTGCCATATCAATTTTTACATGCTTCATTTTATTTTTGATGACTTCTAATTTTTCTAGATACTTTGAGCATGCCAAGTTCAGTTTAATAGGAATTTTCAGCAGTTTCTTTTGACTTTGAGTTATGTTCCATCAACAACTGTAGATCTTGAAGGTTCTTTTCCCTTTGGTTTTACTGCATTCAAGGTCCATGGTCAACCCTACATTGGAAAAGCAGGTCCCCCTCAGTCACATTTCCAGGGACCCATCCTCCAAACTATTTCTGATAATGTTCTGCTTCTATTCAGTAAGCTTTCAGGATCTGACAGTATTTCAAGGCTATGCATGAGGTTTTCAGTGGCTGCTTCTGAAGTAGGCAGTCGAAGCCTTCTTTGTATGCTGATCTTGCCTGGAATTTTTAATGATCACCTCGGGTGATCCTGCTGATCTCTGAAACACCAGTGGCATACATTCCAGCAGAGCAGCAACACACAAGCCATCGCAGACTGGAAATGAGAGTGGAATGACCCTTTCACAGGGGTCAACAAAAGCCATTGAAAACATATATTTCTGATGGTGCTAGGAACCCGGAAACCAATCCTCTATCCATCTTTCTGTGCGTCTGCCACATGCAGAGAATCCCTCAGATGAGTACCTGGCATGAAAACTGTTATGAAGGCTACACCATGCTTCAAGAAAATATGTCATTGATTTGTGATTAGAAATAGATATTTCACAATATAGAATTACACATTGTTTTTCTTTTAATCACTAGGTTTTAATTATGTTCAATTTTTAACAATTAAAATACATATTGCATATCAGATATTTACATAACAATTCATAACAGTAGCAAAATTACAGTTATGAAGTAGCAACAGAAATCATTTTGTGGTTGGGGTCACCACAACATGAGGAGCTGTATGAAAGGGCTGCAGCATTAGGAAGGTTGAGAACCACTGGGATAGAGCCAAATTATGATTATCACCTCATAATTTTCTTTAATCTACTTCTTAATTTTTTCAGTCTTTGAACACTTGTTGATTGCTGATCGCAAACATCTTTATATCTCTTTTCTTTTCATTCCATGTAATTTTACATTTACCCTAATCAGATTATCTGAGGAGTCTTTTAGTCAAAAAGCAATCCACAGCGTCTGGTACCTGAATCCAGGAGATTTGCTGTTTGTTGTTGTTGTTGTTGTTGTTGTTGTTGTTTTTATTTATCAATTCTACTTTCATTTTGTTTTATAAGGGGGTAAAAATCCCTTCCATCTTCTTGACAATATTTACTCCTAGTTTTCTTAACTTTCAGCCAAGTCTCAGGTGTTATCATGCCTGTCTTTTTAAAAATAATAATGTTTCCCAGGCGAATGATTCTGACATGCTCCTTAGCTCTAAACCATAATCACATTAATCACTCTTTAAAAGTACCTGTCATTCACCATTTATTTGTATCACTCTATTTTTCCATCATCACAATATAGATTAGTATGCTATCTTGATGTTTGTAATAAGAAGAGTTCTTGGAAAATTTTAGAAAACTCAATATAACATGCATAGTATCCTTTTAGAATTGTCTTTTGGTTCATCTCTTCTGTTAGCATATATATTATGTAAGACCTGAGATTTTAAATCTGTGTCTTAAGGCCCTGAAAACGAATATGTGGTCAATTGCAATAGCAAATAGGCAGGTGGGGAATTAAGAGTGTGCTCCTTTTGATGGACCCAATTTCTTCGGTGAAATAGAAAGCTTGGCCACGTATTGATGGAAGTCAACAGAGCAGGAACAAAGACTTTGAAAGAGTTAGGGCTTTGAAGAGTTTATAAGGAACATAAAAATCAATTCCTACAAAGTGCATTTTGCTTCTTTAAAGATTCTAATTTCTGGCTTCTAATAAATCTCCCATTGTTATGGCCTCTTTCACTGATGTCCACTGGCCTAAATGAGACTACCTGGATTGATCAGAAAACACCGGCTGGGTGGAGAATAGATAAGGAAAAGTGTGATGAGGTTATTTTTAAAAGAGTTTCACTTCAGGTAGTATATTTTTTTTTTCAGGTAGTATATTAAAAATTGTCCAAGAAAAGAAAACTGATGCTATTGAAAAAGATTAAAGAAGAGAATTAAGTCTTGAGATTTTATTAAATTTTTATGTAAAACATTTATATAAAATATATTATATAAAACATTTTAAAGAGAAACTAGTTTTTTCTCCTTTCAGTTACATTCTATTTTTATAAATACAAATAAGTTCCTATATTAGCTTCAGAATTTGTTTTCTCAGCCATGTTTCAAAGTAGGATAATAAATCCCCAATTTGCCAATCTTCTGCTCCTTTGTTCTGAATGGTGTCTCTAAATTCCTGTTGCTCTGTGTGAATCTTGTTGAACTAGTAATTGCGTTGCTATACACACATGTGGAGTCATTTTATTTGCATGTCCAGGGGTTATTAGGTGCCAAAGTGTTGGCTCCTGTTCACAACAACTTTCTGCACAATGGGAGGAAACACTGCACTGTCCTGTGCCATCCTCACAATAATTCCTATGTTTGAACCCATTGCTGGAGCCATCAAGTGAAACTATCTCCTTTAAGGCCTTCCTCTTTCCTGTTGCTCCTCTACCAAACTCACATCCTTCTCTGTGGGATGAAGGCAGGACTTTTCCACATCATGTACTCTAAAATATTAAGCAAGCAATTTACCAACATTTAGTGTGCTAGCCATTCTCACTGAAACTCCCAATTTTATGAGGGCTTTGCATGGCTCAAGTTAGGATAGTGATCTGCTTCCCTCAAGGCCTATGGGTGGGATTCAAGAGTCATTGCCAATGACCCCTAAGCAATATAGACCTTTCACCTGCCCCTGGAGTCTGAAGTCTTTCCTTATTACATTCCTCTCATCTTAGTCATGAGTCATCCCTATGCCATTATCATCTTATAGGCCTTAAGACAGTCCCTGTGCCTGGGATGTTCTTACCAGTGACTAGAGAAATTATGTGCCCTGTTAGCTGCTTAAACAGAGAAAATTATTGTTCACCCTCACTCCTTACTCTCACTGCTGACCCTCGTTCCTGGGTCGCTCCCACCTGTCTCTCTGCTGCCCCTGAGCATCGGATGCTCTCAGTTCCTCACCCTCATCATGTAACTCCTCCCTCACCATCTCCACTCAGACCACCATAAGGGGCGGAGGTGAGCATGTTACCCTGATGTTCTGTGTGTCTGACTCTTATTGTTACTTTCTTTCTCTCTCCGTCATGATCTCTATATTGTTATTATAATAAATAATAATTATCACTGCACAGCTGCCTGTTGAACACTTGTTGTGAGTATATCAGAGGCCTGAACACCCCCCTGATACTTCTCCAGAGGCAATGTCTCCTCAGAACACATTCAAATATGTAAGAGAAAGTCTAACTTGCTAGATCATAATTCTCTCAAGACAGATCAGCTTGTCCTTTTAACAATCCATGATACTTTCAATATTCTTCACTAGCACCAACAATTCAAATGAAATGATTCCTCTTCGATCTGCACATCATAGTTCTCAAAGTAACATCTGTGTTTTTCAATATTCAGAAGAGGTCTTCTGCAGCAGATTTGCCTAATGGAACTTGAATTCGTGAGCATTGATTGTGGATTTAGCTAAGACACATCCCTGACAATGCCAAACTTTTCTCCATATATCATGATATTAACTAGCAATCCAGTTGTGAGGATGTGGGTCTTCTCTGCATCAAATTGAAATCTATATTAAAGGCTATAATATTTCATTTTCACCACTAAGTGCTTCAAGTCCTCTTCACTGTGAGCAAGCAAGGCTGGCTGACACATCCAGTATGTGAAAGTCCAGTGATACAGTTTCCAGCAACACAGAAATACACAGGTCACCACAGTATGATAACAAGACAGACTGTCAGCTTGTGGTCTTGTCATCCACAGCTTTCTTCAAATAGGTGGTTGAGAATTTAAACTCTAGTGATTTTCCCGACTTCAGATTTCGAGTGCATTATTTACAACCTTTGGGTCACATGGGCTCCTGTGATTCTTCTATGTGGATGTAGATCAGGGGTGCTCAATATGTCAATCTCAATCTACTAGTTGATCACAAATGTACTGTGAGTAGATTGCATGGCATTAAAAAATAGATGCAAGCCTACCATCAATCCAATCACTTAATTGATATACGGTGCAGCCAGTCCGATGCAACCTTAGGTGCCAAATGTATGCACAAACAGCTGAAGTTCAGAGCATATTAACAGTTCTCGAATTTACTCACAGAGAGCAAATGAGAAAATGTGCTACCTCCTTGACTGCATTATTCGCTTCTACTTATTTATGTGAGTCAGCCTTTTCCCATTAAGCCCAAGTACCATTCCACCATGACTGCTGATTATATTTAAGTGTTCTCGAGGCTGGCTGTCAGCAGCTACTGTCCAAACTATGCATCCCTGGCTCATTTCATTCAGTGCAAGTCATCAGAGTAAGCTCAGGTAATGACAAAAATGTACATAGTTAATTGTGTTGTGTTGTATTGTGTGGTATAGACTCATTTGACTTTGCAAGGTACAAAAACATACATTGTACATATAAAGAATTCTTGATACATTAATAAATAAATGTAATACATTAAATGAGTAGATGTTTTGCATTTTTGTAGTTGGTAGATCATTTTGACTTGATCATTTTATAAGCAGCTTGCAGGCTGAAAAAGTGTGAGTACGCCTGATATGGATTATGCCTCTCTTAGATGCTTGATTTAAGACAAACTACAAGGATTCTGGTAGCCAGATACTGTCTGGCATCTTTATCCCACTTTGCTATAACACACTTATTTTAAGTGATTCCTTTATAAAGGCCATGCAGAAGAACTAATGTCTTTTTTTTTAAGATATGGTCTAGAATTTAATGAGTACTCAAATTTTGTTCATATAACTATGGTATGTATGTATGTGTGTGTATGTATATAGATAAATGATAAATAGATGATAAATAGATACATAGATAGATAGATAGATTTCATGTTCATTTTAGAGACATGCTATTCACTGTCGACACACCCTGATAAGAAAAGCGCAAATCTCATTCATTGTATATCAATCTTGATACAGAAAATATGAATGGTTTTTTTAACCCTTTGACTTTCCCCCCTCCTTGTTCTTTCCTCCCAATAGGAATGGACTCTAATTTGATCACATTCCTTAAAGTTGGGCAGGCTATATGGTGGTATCTTTTAGATTATGGAGATTATTCCAGGAAATCACCAAAAAAATCGCATTGCCATGGAGCTAATTAATCCTCAAAGTGAACCGAGTCTTCCAAGGAGTAGTCAGTGGTTTTGAACAGGTTACCTTGCAGTTAGCAGCCCAAAGTGTAACCCAACCACCAGAGCAGCAAAGGAAAGTACATTTGACTCAAATTACTGCAATCATACAAATCCTAAGCATGGGCAAGGCATTACCTAAAAGGACACCCCTCGCTTTAATGGGTCCAGAATGGGTGTACAATGATACAAACATGGAGAGTGGTGGTCAGTATGAGAGGCTCTAGAAGAAAAATCATCTCTGTGTGTGTGTGTGTCTTTAATGAATGAATGATGTTGTTTGTACCCTGGCACCCAACCCCTCTAGCTGTCTGAAATGATGTGCCATGTAGTTGTCCAAAAATGTCCTGCTGGAGTAGTGGCTTGCTAATTGGGCTGCTGATAGCCATGTTATCCATCCCAAACCACCAGCAGTTCCATGGAAGAAAAACGTGGCTTTTTATTTGCTTGAGTTCAAGAAGTAAGCAAATGTTTTTAAACTGATTTTGTTAGCAATTTCCCAATATTGCTTGGATTTCATTGAACAATGGAATAATATAATGTCTGATTAGCTCCCAATAAAATGGTGTGGAGAAGGAAAAATAATAAGAATAAATTGAAAGTCAAAGGGGACCAATTTAACTCCGTCCTATAAAGTAGCTATGATTCAAAATCAACTCCATAGAAGGAGTGATAGGTAGTTGCATAAACCAATATATCTCATTTGTGCTGAAGACTTAACTTGTTGTTGTGGTCACTTACATTGGGCAGCATGAATCATATTCCCAACATTCACAATACCTCACATCATTTTGCAAATTCGAACTTGTTCGCTTCCAAGGAAACTCTGTGCTATTTCCATGTCTGTCTTGTGCTCAATCCAATGATTTTTGCTTAGTGTTAAGCTACTTCTCTATAAATCACAAATTAAAGGATTCTAGCACTATCCTGGATATTAACCTCAATATTCAGGGTTCAATCTACCAGTCACACTTTGCTATAAAATTTTATAGTCTCAGAAATTACAAATTTAATTTGAAAGTTAATCTGTAGAAATGATTATTATTATTCCATTTGGAACAATATTATTATTATTATATAATATATATTATTATATCACTTTGGAAATCACATTTATCTGTCATATTTATTTACAAGTATTTTTATCACATCATCTTAAATAATTGGTAATACTCTGAGTAGATTTCATATTTTCCTTACTTTTGCTTTATGACATTCTCTTTAACATGAAACTTTTTTAGTAGTAATTTCTCTTCTATTTTTTAGATAAAATTTAGTTCTGATTAAAATTATAAGCTTTTCTTTCAATTAAATTTCTACACAAACGGTGCATTTTCAAATATTTATTATAACATCTTTTCTAAGACACCAGAATAGAAGCAATTTTTATGTTGTCTCAAAAGTCAATGGACCTTGACCAATTCTTCTGATTTCTGTTTTGCTTTTTCCCATTATATTGGATTTTGTTGCTTTTTATTTACTTCTGGACAATTGTCTGCTTCTTTTGATTGCTTACTTGACTAGTCATCTTGTGCTTTGTATATTTATTTATTTTTTTTTTGTAAAATAGTGCATCTTCAAGCTCCTTCATAATGAATGAAGTTGAACTTCTATTGTTGTTGCGGTTTTAATTGGGAAGATATATCCAATTCCCCACTCAAAATAAGCATATATGTTTTTTAAAGTCAAATTTATGTTTTTAAATCATTTTATTGGGTGCTCATACATCACTTTTCATCATACATAGTTCAATACATAGTTACATATACTGTGCCAAGCACCCCCACTATCCTGTCCTCATCAACATTCTCCCAACATCTGCCTTTCCACTTGGGCCCTTGGTATGATCCCCCCTTTCTTCCCCCTCCAACCTTTCCCCCTCCCTCCCCAGTCCTCATTACTCTGCAGTCATTATTATTTTGTCATGTCTTACACCGCCCGACATCTCCCCCTGCCCACTCCTCCCTACGTCCATCCTCCAGATAGAAGATAGTCTGCAGATCCCCATAGCTGGCTTCCTCTCTCCACCTGAGCCTCCCTCCACCCATTCAGCAAGTCCACTCCAACCAATGACCCCGAGGGGTTTATCAACTTGAAGTTTCCTGAGTTTCCAGCTCCTTTCTCTGCCAGTGCACCTCCTCCAGTCCAGCTGGAGCTGTAGGGCTGAGTTGGGACTGTGGTGCTTGGGGAAAGGAAAACTTCAGGAAATAGTGGAAAGTTTTACGCTTCATTGCTACCTGACTGCCCCTTGATTGTCGCATTTCCTCCCGATGACTCCCCTGTAAGGGAGTGTCGATTTCCCCTAAGTAGGCGTTGGGTCCCCACCCTGCTCTCCCCTCTTTCTTACTGATTAAATCCTTGTTCTTTGATGTTTGGTGTCTGCTCCCATTGACCCCTTGTGATAACACAGGTTGGTGCGCTTTTTCTATGTGGGCTTTGCTGTTTCTGCACTGAATGGCCACTTGTTCACCTTCTAGCCTTTAAGATCCCAGCTACTTTATCGTTTGTTGGCTGGACGCCATCAATTTCTTTGCTCTGTCTGCCTCTGCACCCTTTTGTCCTCAGAGATAATGACAGGAGGGTGGGCACTTAATGGTATGTTTTTTGTTCTTTGATGCCTGATAGGCTGGCTCTTTCTCATGGTCACACAGGCTGATGTGCTTCTTCTATGGTAGGCCTTGTTGCACTGTTTCCTCATCCTCAAGCCTTTGAGGCCTCAGGCATTATGTCTTGCTAGCAGGGTGCCACTAGTCATCTTCACAGCTCTTTTTCCTCTTCCCATATGTCCTCAGTGATCATCTCAGGAAAGTGCATACACAGCAATATTGTTTTTTCCCTATTTGATGCCTGAGACCTGATACTTTTGACTCCCCTTGACCACACTGGCTGGTGTGTTTCTGTGTGGACTTGGATACTTCTCAAGTAGTTGGCTGTTTATCTTCAGGCTTTGAGACCCCAACTATATATCTTTTGACATGTGAGTGCCATTCGTTTTTCTTAACCACATGTGTTTATGCACCTATTTGACTTCAGTGATCCTATTGGGCCGGTGAGCATTGTGGCCAGATTCATAGAACAAAGGGTTCTTGCATTGAGGGAGTGACTGGGTGAGACCCAAGGTCCAGCTGCTGCCTTAGTACTAAGCCTATAACTATGTGTTCCTGAATTTATTCCCATCTTTTCATAAATAATTATTTTTCCATGCCTAGATACCTGTGTTTAGACCTGTACAAGTACTCTTTGCCTTCTCATGGTTTCCTCTATTTCCTTCTGCCTTCCTCCTGTCCCTCTATTGTGGTCAGTCTTCATTTGAGTTTCATAACTTCCTCTCTGTTAGATTACACTTACTTTGGCCCTATTAGGCCTCTCCTATCTCCTCCCTACTGATTGTGGGCTAGTGGTTGTTCTCCCCATCCCTGAGTCTGTCTATGCTCCCCTCCCCTCACGGCTGTTAGGAACCCTCAGTCCAGTTGTTCTCTCCTCCAGATCGTCCAACCAGGAATGCTCCCTTCTTGATTTGATCCATTTTGGGGGCTCAGACCGTCTTGCTTCCCTGCTATGTGTCTCCCAAAATGTTGTTTGTCGCTGTGTGTAGGAAGACAGTGTGACCGGCCACCTCCTCTCCTTTCCCTGGATCTCTGACCAATTATGTTATAGGGGGCTTCTGTTAAATACCTACCATATTAGCTACTTATCTCAGTGGGCTCATGCTGTACTTCTCCTTTTGCGTTTAACTCACTTCGCTTAGCATAATTTCCTCCAGCTCTTCTCATGAGAAGACATGTTTCATATGCTCATCAGTACTTTTGAGTGAAGCATAGTGCTCTATTGTGTGCATGTGCCAGACTTTGCTGATCCACTCAACTACCAATGGAAATTTAGATTGTTTCCAATTTTTTGTGATAGTGAATTGCACTGCAATAAACATTGGCATGCACACCACTGGCCGTGGTTTATTTCTTACCTCTTCTGGGTATATGCCCAGTAGAGGGATTGGTGGGTCACAAGGTAGTTCAATTTCCATTTTCATTAGGTATCTCCAGGTTGCTTTCCATAACAGCTGTACATATCTACAGGACCACCAGCAATGTAGAAGTGTTCCTATTTCACCACATCCCCTCCAACATTTGTTGCTCTCCATTTTTCTGATTTGGGCTAACCTAAAAGGTGTTAGATGGTAGCTCATAGTTGTTTTGATCTGCATTTCTCTGATGTCTAATGATCAGGAGCATTTTCTTGTATGTTTATTGGCCGTATGTGTCTCCTCCTATAAAACTTCTTCTTAGTTCTATTTCCCATTTCTTCAAAGTGTTTACTGATTTCTTCTTTTTTGCAGACAAGGAGCGTATTGTAGATTTTCATGATAAGCCCTTTGTCTGTTGTGTCGTTGCTAAAAATCCTCTCCCAGTCTGAGGGTTCCCTAGTTATCCTCTTGGTAAAGTCTTTTGATGCACACAAGTGTTTTATCCTTAGTAAGTCCCATTTGTCTATTTCAACATCTCCTGTGTGTGCACCCTGTCCTATCACAATCAGCCTTTATGTTCCTTGGGGCAAGCTTCTTAGATTTTCCCCGATCCTTTTACTAATGATCCTGATGGTTTGGGATTTTACTCCAGATCTTTGATCCACCTTGAGTTTGTTCTTTCGCATGGGGTGAAGTAGAGATCCTGTTTCATTTTTCTACATGTGGATTTCCATTGTTTCCAGCACCATTTGTTAAATGGAGCGTCACTGCCCCACTTGATGCTCTTGGGGCTCTTGTCGAAAATCAGTTGTCTATATGCTAATGGTTTTATTTCTAGGTTTTCTATTCTTTTCCATTGATCTGTGTAGCTGTCACTATGAAAATATCATACTGTTTTGACCACTGTGGCTTTGCAGTAGGTGTGAAAGTCAGGTAAAACAAGCTGTCCAACTGTGTCCTTCTCCTTGAGGAGATCTCTGCTAATTCTGGTTTTTTTTTCCCTTCCATATGAAAGTTGGTGACCAGTTTTTCCAGTTCTCTGAAGAAACCTGGTGGTATTTGAATTGGTATGGCATTGAACTTATAAAGTGCCCTGGGTAGGATAGCCATCTTTACCATATTGAGTCTGCCAATCCACAATCATGGAATATTTCTCCATTTATGAAGGTCACTCTTGGTTTCCTGTAGTAAGGTTTTATAGTTTTCCTTGTACAGGTATTTTGTGTTTTCTGTTAGATATATCCCTAGATATTTCAATTTATTTTTGGCTCTTGTGAATGGTACTGCCTTCCTCATATCTTCTTCCATGGTCTTGTCAGTTGCATACAGCAGTGTGATCGAGTTATGTTTGTTGATCTTGTACCCTGCCACTCTTCCATATTCCTCTATCGCTGTTAGTACTCCGGTTGTGGAGTGATTGGAATTTTCAATGCACAGGATCATGTCATGCGCAAATAATGATAATTTCAATTCCTCTTCCTTCAATTGGATGTCTTTGATGTCTTACCATTTTCTTATGTTATTAGCTAGGACCTCCAGTACTATATTGAATAGCAGTGGGGATAAGGGGCATCCTTGTCTAGTCCCCCTTTTCAGTGGGGTTGATTTGGTCTTTTCTCCATTGACAATGATGTTAGCTGTTGGCTTTTCAAAGATAGCTTGTATTAACTTGAGAAACTGCCCTTCTATTCCTATCTTCCTAAGCATCTTGTTTAGGAAAGGGTGCTGTATGTTGTCAAATGCTTTCTCTGCATCTATGGATATAACCATGTAGCTCTTATGTTTTATCTTATCAATGTGGTGTATAATATTGATGGATTTGTGGATGTTAAACTATCCCTGCATCCCTGGGATGAATGCTACGTGATCCTGATGGATTATGTGTTTTATATACTTTTGTATTCTGTAGGCCAATATCTTATTGAAGATTTTTGCATCTATGTTCATCAGAGATATCAGTCTGTAGTTCTCTATTCCTAAAGGATCTTTTCCCTGTTTGGGTATCAAAGTTATACTGGCTTCATAAAAGTAGTTTGGGAATTTTCCATCCTTTTCTATGCTCTGAAAAACTTTGTGAAGGATTGGTACCAGCTCTTCCCTGAAAGCTTTGTAGAATTCCCCTGTGAAGCCATCGGATTTGTGCGTTTTCTTTGTTGGTAGGTTCTTGTTAACCATATTTATTTCTTCTCTTGTTATGGGTTTATTTAGGTTCTCAACCTCTATCTGGGTTAGTCTGGAAAGCGATTGCTTTTCCATGGCTTTTCCATTTGTCCATGGCTTCCTCATTGTGGAACTCATTAGAGTAGAGACTTTCAGAGTATGTTGTTACTATCCTTTTAATCTCAGTAGGATCTGCTGTGATTACCCATATTTCATTCCTCATTCTGTCTATTGTTGAATGTTCTTTCCTTTTTTTGATCAGTTTTGCCAAAGGTGTGTCAATTCTATTGATCCTTTCAAAGAATCAGCTCTTTGCTGCATTGATCTTCTGCTTTGTTCTTTTATCTTCCCATTGGTTCAACTCTGCCCTGATTTTTATTATTTCTTTTCTTTTGCTGTTGGAAGGATTATTCTGCTGACTGTATTCTAGTTGTTGGAGTTTTAGTGACAGTGTATCTGTCATGCATCTCTCTTCTTTTTTCATATAAGCACCTATTGCAATCAAGCTACCTCTGATGACTGCTTTTGCCGTGTCCCAAAGGTTTTGATAGGAATTGTTTCCATTCTCATTAGTTTCTAGAATTTTTTTTATCTCTCTTCTGATCTGAGTCAGTGTCCATTCATGCTGAAGAAGCTTATTATTCATCATCCAGCTGTTGGTCTTCACTTTCCTGGTTTTCCTTTCATTGATTTCCAGCTTTATGGTATGGTGATCAGAGAAATATGTCTGTTTGATTTCTATATGTTTGAATTTACTTAGGCTTGACTTATGACCCAGCATGTGGTCTATCCTCATAAATGAGCCATGTGGACTGGAAAAAAAGTGTGTATTTGCTTGCATTTGGATTAAAAACTCTAAATATATCCATCAGATATAGTTGTTTGATTATCTTGTTTAGTTCTACAGCCTCTTTGCTGAGCTTCCTTCCCAATGATCGATCTCTCTCTGAAAGTGTATTAAACTCCCCTACTATAATTGTTGAGTCTGTGATATCTTTCTTCATGTTCTGGATGGTCTATTTGATGAATTTCGTGGGTCTCTCATTTGGTGCATATATGTTTAATATACTCACTGGTTCCTGGTGAAGTGATCCTTTGAGCATTATAAATTGTCCTTCCTTGTCTCTTTTTATGGTTTGAACCTTAAGATCAATTTTGTCTGAGATTAGGATTGCGACTCCAGCTCTTTTTGAGTCACCATTTGCCAGGTATAACCTCCTCCAGCCTTTTATTCTTAGTTTATTCTTGTCTGCAATCTTAAGATGTGTTTCCTGTAGGCAACATATTGATGGGTTATATTTTCTAAGCCAGTCTGAGAGAAGTTTTATTTTAATGGAGAAGTTGAGACTGTTCGTATTTACGGTTATTATCCCAATCTGTGCGTTCATGAGTGATATATCTTGGCTTTTTATTTGGGTGCTTTTTTGTCTTCTTTTTTATTGCTGACATGTATTTTTGTTAGGGGATTTTTTTGTTGCCATGTTTTCCTCCTGCGGCCATATTTTCTAAGTGGTTAGTGTCAGTTTGTTGGCTTCTGGATGAAGTTGGACTGTAAGATGTTCTCCTGCTTGTTCTTGGTGGATGTTGGTCTTTTGGCCATAGCAAGTCAGCCAGGATCTTCCTGAGGGTTGGATGTCTCACAGCATATTTTTTAAGCTTTTCTTGGTCCTGAAAAACCCTTATCTCTCCTTCTAGTTTGAAAGATAATTTTGCAGGGTAGAGAATTCTAGGAGAGATATTGTTTTCTTTCAGCTTCTGCAAGATTTTAGTCCACTCTCTTCTTTTCATAGTTTCTGTTGATAGATCTGCACATATTCTAACCTGAGAGCCTTTGTGCGTGACCGTCTTCCTTTCTCTTGCCGCCCTTAGGATTTTCTCTCTTTCCTCAAAGTTGGATAATTTAATAATTATATGTCTTGGTGAGTTCTTCTTGGGGTCTAATCTACTTGGTGTCCTGTCTGCTTCCTGTATGACTGACTGATTCTCATCTATCAGGATGTGGAAGTTTACTTCAAGAAATTCCATTGTCAATTTAGCTGTTGACTTCTTTGATGCATCTTATTCAGGAAGGCCTATAATCCTAATGTTGTTCCTTTTCATAGCATCGGACATTGATCTCAGGTTCTCCTCTGTCTCCTTTATGATTTTATTTGATTGTCTTTCCAGTTTGCTGAGGTCTGCTTGATCATCTTCAAGATCACTGATACGTCTCTCAGCCTCCTCTATTCTATTCGTGAAGTCAGTAATCTTGTGTGAAGCTTCGGTTACTTCTTCTGTCAACTTCTGTATTTCCCTTTCGTGTGTGGACTTTGTGCCCTCTATTGTGGATTGCATACCCTCTATTGTGGCCTTCATACCATGTATCTCTGCATCTTCACTCTGTATAACTTCCCTCATCTCCTGTACTACTCCATACAGTCTCCTGAAAATTTCTTTTTGTGGCAGGTCCATATAGGATTCTTTATGAGTGCCGTTAATTCTTTTGATAACATTTGTCTTTCTTGTTTACTTATTGGGAGTCATGTGGTATGGTCGTGTTTATGTGATGGTTTTGAAAAGGTAGGTGCCATATTCTTAGGAGACTAAGGGGTCTTGCCTACTCTCCCAGTGTAATTGGCACTGGTGCTTGCAATGGCTACCTTGGCCTGCTATGGAGGCAGTACGGCTTCTGTGGAGGTAGGTGCTGTGGTGGTTCAGAAATGAGCAGTAGTAAGAGGTGGTGGGCATCATTGGCGACAGCTATGGGGGACTCAAATTAACAGTAGGATGGTTCCAGTAGAGTGTTGGGGCTCTATGAGGCCCCTGGGCAGGTGTCAGTGTTGATTGGAGCTACGGTGATGTGACCTGTCCTGGGTTGGAGGGGCTCCCAGGACTGGGTTGTTTGTCCCCTGTATTTCTAGTCCTAGGTTGGGCATGGTATGTACTCTCCACTAGTCTGCTGCAAGACCCAGACCACGACTCTGGGGGCAGAACCCTGAGGCCGGCCTCTAAGACCCTAGCTTACTCAATGAGTTGTGGGATTGCACTTTTGGATCACTGTCTCTGCTTTCTCACAGCTCCCAGCGGGTTCACCTTGCAGGGTACTGGTCTCCCTGGGCGTGGGAAATTTCCGACATGTGGATGCGGATCTCTGGAGCTTGAAACAAAGCGGGTGTGGGGCAGGGTCCCTTCCTGGACAGGGAGGCCCGCTTTCTACTCAGCAGAACCCTTGCTCTTGACCTCCTGGACACCAGACTCAGCGGAGCTCCTTGTAGGGGCCGCTGATCTCGGCGCCATCTTGCCCCCTCCTCCCCCAAGGTTTTTTTTTTTTTTTTTCTTAAAATGTAATGCCATTTTATGTTGAGATTAATACTGTCTATGGAAATATTTCTCATAAAGAGATTTTTGCAATGTGATTTAAGTGGTCACATATTAAGTTATTTGGAATGTAATATAAATCAAATAGGGTTAAATAATATGAGGAAAGGATGCCATGTAAGTTAAAACATAAAACCATCGATGTATTCATTGGGAGCATGTATTTACAAAAATAACTTTCATAGTATACATTTAGGAGAGACCTATATTTTATTAATCAGCTGATAATTCAAATTAAACTTATATTAAACACATATCGTTATAACTTTATATTTTCAACAGATGTTAGTGACCTGATCCCATAAGCTTTTCCCATTATTTTTGGCGTCACTGACCTCTGGTGGTCGTAGGAACGACCCAGCCTTCCTCCTGGAGAGCTGCTGCTGGACTTGAACCGCCAAACCTGTGGGTTGAAGTCCTGCACTCAACCACTATGCCACTGGGACTCAGCCCAAGCTTATCAGATTTTTATAAGAAGCGGGTTCCTTTGTTCTAGAGGATAGATATTTTTTGGGGGGTGATGGAATAGTTATTATATAAAGTCAATAAATAGCTTTTCCTTTGTCCAATCTATAGCTGCCTACTCTAACTCTATAGCTTATTTAGAAGCACTGGTGGTGCAGTGATCATACATTGCGATTAAACAGCAGCTCACTGGGTTAGATGATCACACGGGCAGCTAAGAGTCAGTCTTGACTCGATGACAATGAGTTCGTGACCATCTTATTTACATGATATTACATGTTAGGACTTGGATTTAATTTAGATACACAATCAACATATATGGGAGCAGCTAAATCATGTACTGCTTTGCGTGAAAAATCAAGTTATTGTCAGTGAATTAATTCTGATGCATAAGGGTCCTCAGAGACAGGGTAGACATGCCCGTGGGGTTTCCAATACTACATTTTTATAGTAGTGATGGTGTCAAACTACTGACCTTGACAGTGATAGCCCAACATATAAACACTGTACGACCCAGACTACTGAGTAAATCTGCTGCAAAGGCCCTTTAAAATGTTAAGCAAAGATGTTACTTTGAGGACAAAGGTTTCCCTCTTTGAAGACAAGATATTTTTAATCACCTCATAGATGTTGCATAGACGGACAAGTACTAAGGAAGACCACAGAAGAATAAATGCATTTAAACTAGGGTCTTGGTAAAGAATTTGGATGTGACATGAAATACCAGAAGAACAAACACATCAGCATTGGAGGAAGTAGAGCCAGCACGCACCTTAAATTTGAAGATAGCAAGACTTTAGCTCACATATTATAGAGGTTATCAGGAAAGACCAGATCCTGAACAAACACACTGGACTTTGTAAAGTGGATTTTCAGTGAGAAAGAAGCCTCTCAGGGAGATGATGGACGGATATAGGGCCTACCCCACTGGCCATCTCAAATGCTCAGGTTCAGCCATAGAGTTCTGTTGACCCAGGACCTACCAGATGACACGTAATGCTAACAAAGGGGTGTATGGGTTAGATTTCAAAATGCCCTGTCCAAAGTACCTAGATTAATGTTAGAATTAGCATTGTAAATATTTCCAAGTAGTTTTAAAAATCTTTTTGACAGATTATATATTAAAGAATCCTCCACATAATCTGAAACAGCAAGAAAATGTGTATGGTGCATGAAACCCTTTGTGATTTCCAAGTAGCACATGAAACAAAAACAAAGAGAAATAAAACAAAAAACCCCAAAAAGTCACTGCCACATTGAGTTGATTCCAACTCACAATGACCCTAGCATAGCAGATATATCCTGCAAAAGAGTCATCATGGAGTATGTGCGCTTGGAGAATACTTTGGCTTCTTTGAATCCGTAGGCAAATCGAAAATCAGACCTGTGGGTCTAGGTTCATTGAATACAGGAATTAAGTGTGGGAATCAGACCATTGAGTCCATTTCCCTGCAAGCAGAGAAAAAAGTATATCTAATAAGCCTTTTAATGCACAGACTGTTCTCCCATCATTTGCCTCATGGGAGGAAGTGTCTTCCATTTCTATAAGGAAATCATACTCCAATTCAGTAGTTCTCACCAACGAAGTGTTTTGTGACTAGTTGACCTTAATTTCCCTCCCCTTACTTCCTTCCCATTATTTTTAATTGAATTTCCTTGGGACAACTAAAGAAATGCCCCTCATTCTCAGAAGTTTCTTAGAAACTTCCCATCCTTTGATGTGAACCATAAAATAACTTCACAATTTAAAATGTAGTGTACTTTAACAGAATAGACTTTTCTTTTCAAATTAAGTTGTTCGCATCACAACTTTAGTCTTTAAATCTAAATATCTCAACAGATCTCAGTACTTATACAATATTTTTTGTTAAATCTGTATTTTGCTTCTTCACATACACTGGTAAATTTCATTAGCAGCTAACTTAAGTATCTTCCATTTTAATTTACTTTTCATCTCAACATATTTTGTTTGACTCAAATCAAGAAATTCACAATTAATTATATACTTAGTGTAATTATTGTTCTCATATTCATTATATGGTAACATGTCCCTATAATTACAGCTCCCAATCTAACATAAGTTAGAAATGGAATATATATAGAATATAATAATAGTATATGTTCCATTCCACATACATATATATTCCATTATATAAATATTACCCAGACATTTTGACTCTGAATTTCTTGTTGCAATTGATTAAGAATAATTGTACCAAATTGTATGTCTCAAAGACAGCTAAAATAAAAGCAAACTTGCAAAGGAAATAGTATCAGTGCCAAGTCCTAAACTCCAAATTCCAGAACACCTTGTGGATAGTGGTAGCTCAAAGCCCAGTTACAGGTTCATTGCTTGGATACAAGTCCAGTGCATCTCAATACACATTGACTAGGTCTGATGATTACCTGAAAATGACATAAGGATCATTATAAAGGGGATTTCTGAGACTTTACTGAAGTTGGAATGCAATGCTTAGTAATATAATCTCTTTATGGACTGAATGTGAATTAATTTTAAATTTATAATATTTTGTACTTTCTTTTAGATTCAGTTTTCTATTTTTATGGCCATTAGTCATGCATATTTGCTTGGTGCCTGCCCCTTCTTCTATAATTTTCTGCATTAGGGAACTAGGTATATCATAAGTGAGAGGATATTAACAGAGCTGATGTTACTCAGGAACATCGTGAGAGGGAGAGAAGGATCTGGGTAATCAACATCAAATTATAAATGAGAGAAATGGTGGCATTACAAAGGTTGACTGTGAAGATAATGACACAGCCCTTCTTGATATTGTATCCTGTATTAACTGTGCATTGAATTTCTCTATATGTTATTTATAGATCAATAAATAATATATTCTTAAAATAATGTCCCAATTGCTTTTCCATTTCTTTCTTTCCTGGGTATCACTGCCCAAACCTACAATTATATGTAAGAACTGTTTTTTTTTCACATTTTGATAACGTGTATTCAGATTGCCTGACATAGATACATATTTTATTTTAGAAAAATAACATTATTATAATTAAATATCTCATAAACAAAGTTACTGCATTTATAGTACTGCATCTTGGGGATGTCATACTGTTAATCATTGGTCCTAATGACTAGCTATAGGTGTTTTAATTATTGAGTCAAGGCTTCCTATATCAATTTCTACAAAATAGAAACATGTTTACACTTTTTGACACACCTATTAGAAAACTAGGGGCTGCAGTGATTAAGCCTTTGGCTGCTAATTGCAATGTCAGAAGTCTGAAACCACAGACACTGTGTGGGAAAAAGTGGGGGTTCTCTATTCCATTAGGAGTTGCAGTATTGGAAACTAGCTGGAACAGTTCTCCCCTGTCCTACAGGGTCACTGTGAATCAGCAGCGACTCACTGGCAGTGTGTTCTCCAAGACCTGTTATCTTGAAGCTTGGACACATTGAAACTCCAATGCTTTATTGTATCTTTGCTTCCAGACAGCAGCCTGACCGTGACTCTCACTATGTAAATTCTTATTTTGTTCAGATGTGAGCTATAGAATAAGTGTAAGGATGTGCCAAAAATTTCCCTTTACAATCTGCTCTAAATTTCTCATTCCAGATGTCTGACTCTTTTCCACACCCACCTCATAATCTGATGACACTGAATTAGTTGACAGTCTTCAAAATAGCTACTCAGTTTTGGAGTTTATGATACTGCTATTTCTTTCCCTTGGAATACCTCCCTACATTTTCTCTCACTGAATACAAGTTTTTTATGATGTTGTTTTAAGTGTCCCTAAGTCAATTATGACCTCCAGCAACCCTGTGTGCTGCTATACAAGAAAATGCTGACCCATCTATCAAATTGTTCCAACATCTGAGGCCATTGTTACAACCTTGGTATCAAACCATCTCCTTGGGGGCTGCCTTCTTTTTCAAGGTCCTTCGACCTTGGCAAGCAAGATGTTTTTTCCACGCCTGGTCTCTCCTGAAAACATATCCAAAATATGTCATGCAAAGTCTTGCCAGTTTCCAAACTCATGTGACTTCAAAGTCATCTTTGGACTAAGCAAAAGGAGCTCAAAGGAGATTTGCTTGGAAATACAGGTGTGTACTAATCTCTTATCTGCCACTCTTATGTTTATATAGACCACATTCTTCCATAACACTACCCCATTCTTCACATGCACAATGACTTTTCTGAACTATCACTCCAGAAATAAAAAGTATGTGTTATACAAAGTGCATCTCAGATGTCACCTCTTCTTGGGCATCAGAAGTACTCCCTTTTGTGTATTCTACTACACCACATTTACAACCATGCCCTGGCTTATGGTCATACAATTTTGTCTTTTCCTTCCTGATTTTTTTACATGAGATTGACATATCCAATAAGTAAATAACTTAATCCATGAGATCCATTCAAGTGCTAAAAAGAAAAGTTTCCCAAATTCTGCTGGTGTCTGAATAGCACATGAGAAGAATTTCTGTCATTTTTGTCTCCTGTGTTCCTAGATATAAAAGCAGAGTCCATTATCTACCCATTGGTCAGCTCCTGTTTTACATAAAGGTGTTTACGGTTGTGATCTCGTCATACTTTGAAAGACTGACCGATGTGACTCTCTTCTCAAAATACCCTGTGACCTTGTAATCAATATCTTATTTCATCAGTAAAGAAAGGAGCATAGAGTCCTTTGAGTAAGCAATGCAAAGATCATAAAAGTAAACAAAAAGCTGTGAGATAAAAGAAAAGAAAATAATACAAACTGAATGTCTAAGTTACATCTCTTTTAAGTAACTTTTAATCTATACCATATATATACGCAGGAATTGTGATTACAAAGATATTATTTGTACCCTACAAAGATATTTTAAAAGTGTCAGTAAGTTACCTCTTTGGAATCAATAATGCGATCTTAACTAGTGGTTAAATATAAGAAAAGACACTACATAAAATCACTCACCATTCACTATCAATTAATTAAGGAAGAAATAACACTGTATGTTTGCCAAGCACCAAGTAATTTTCTATGCATTGGAGAAGCACAGTTTAGTCAAAGTCCTGAGTCAAAATGAAGTGAAGAAATTACTAAACACGTAAAAATGAATAAATGTGGTCTGATTTTGATTTGGGACAGACACAAATGTACTTAAGTGCTCCTGAAGAATTAGCAAAGCATAGAGTGAACCTTTTATGAGGATCAGGTGACGAGGACTTTTCAAATCTCACAGATGCAAAGGGAGTGATCTGGGGAGAATTTAAACCTACTTGAGTCTTTCCTTGACCCTGCACTTGTTGGAAATCAGAAAGTCAAACGAGACTTGGCCTGATTCCAGCAGGTACATTATCTCTCTCTGTGCAGTGATTAAAACATGATGAGGAACGTTCACAGAAGGTGAATGTAAATACATTAACACAAAGCACCAGGTGCTATTCTGTTCTACATTAGAAATGTTTACAGAGAACTAATATGTATGTATAAATTGAAATACATAATCATTCAAATGGACAGTAGCATAAACAACCAAAATATATGTTACTTAAAAATGTGTATCTGATAAATCAACTCTAGATAGTTCCACAGTTTGGTAAAGGTCAAGAAAAGATGAGAAAAATTAAAGATGACCCCATGAGAGAGTGTTAAGGAAAATTGTCTTCAACAAGACTATTTTAATATGTGTGACCTGAAAATTGGAAACTACAGTGTATAGTTTCATACTTACACCTGTGAAATTCAAGGGTGCTTGCTATTATGTGCACTGATGTGAGACCATTGAGGAGGGTAGCGAGGCATCAAGAAAGTCTGCATCAGAAAAATCTTAGAGCTTCCTGGGATCAATGTGCACATTAAATATAAAGGAAGTCACACATTATGTTGTTTTGGTCTCTATTCATACAGTTTTTCTGGATAAGACAAAATGTTATCAGTAGAGCAAATCTAGATGTGCATCTATATAATTAAGTGGGAAGAAGATAAATATAAGAAAATCATTGAGTGGCATTATCCCTAAAAAATGATTTTACTAAGAGATCTCTAACAATCAAGGCGGATTAGTAAAATAATAAAGAAATACTCTCACAAGAATTTCAGCCTCTTCAATTTCAATAGCTCCCATAAACTTTATGGGTAAAATTTAAGGAACAATTCCATTAGTTCTCAAAACTTCTTTCCTGTTTGACTTGGTTGAAGAAATTATTTCTCTTATCCTCATCCTAGGAGAGAAAAATGAATGTTCACTATTTCTCCTTAAAATGCTATAGTCCTATAGGAACAAAGCTTTATGATCAATCTTTCTTGCACTGCAGTGAATTATTTATGGAAGTTTTCAAGGATATCATCTTGTGTGGACCCACAATCAATTCTCATGGAAGAAGTCATGAGATCAAACAGCACATTACATTGGGTAAATCTGCTTCACTATAACTCTTAAAAGTGTTTCAAACTAAAGATGTGACTTTTGAGGGCTAAAAAGCACCTGAACCAATCCATGGTATTTTAAATTTCCTTATACGCACCCGAAAGATTCAGATGACGCAAGTCTACTCACTGAAAGTGAGAACACTTTCACTGAAAGTGAGACACTTGCTGATGAAAGTTGGCCTTTAAATAAGGAGGATCAAAGAAGAATCGATGTATTTGAATAATGGTCCTGGCAAAAAGCACTGTAAGTACTAGGGAATGCCAAAAGAGCAATCTGTCTGGAAGAAATAAAGCCAGGAGGCTCTTTAGAGGAAAGAATAAAGCTTGTTTTCTTTGGGCATGTTATCAGGAGAGACAAGCAAGACATTATGCTTGGTAAACTAGAGGGTCAGTGGAAAAGAGGGAGACCCTTGACATGGTTTAAAATTGGTTTTGACAATGACAGCAAATTTAAGAAAAAGTGTGAGCACGGAGCACTATTTGGAGCTGATTCCATAACACCCAATAACAACCACATACCCTGATCGTGTAGTGACTCTGCATTGGGCGGCCAACTACAAGCTCAGAAATTTAAACCACCAGCCACTCAGTAGGAGAAAGACAAGGTTCTCTAGTTCCATAGTTCCATAAGTAGAAACATTTCTAAATCCACAAGAGCAGTTCTAGTATGGCCTCCAGAGATGCTATTAGTTAGAATGAACTCAATAAGTGAGGTGGTTTTCTTTCTTTCATTCTTTCTTTCTTTCTTTCTTTCTCTCTTTTCAGCTGTCCTCTCTGTAACTCCCACTGAACAATCTTATTTTTTTCTGATGCTGCTGCTAGGTATCAGGGTCAAGTATTGCCTGTCTCTATTTAAACCGAAGACAGAGACAGGGTTGATCTGAGAAATTTTAAGCAATATTTCCTGGCTCAGGCACGATGGCATAGTGGTTGAGCGCGGGATGGTGGCCCATTGGCTTGGTGGTTCAAATCCAGCAGCAGCTCTCTGGGAGCAAGGCTCGGTAGCGCTCACGTCCACCAGAGAGCAGTGATGCCAAAAAAAAAAAAAAGAAATATTTCCTTTATCCGTTGTGTTCAAGAGGGAAGGTGATTGAGCACATAGAGGGAGAGGTGGAAAAGAGCATTGGGTAAGAGGAACAGGGTATGTGTTCCTTTAACAAAACAAATGCACTGTCCTTAAGTCAATTCTGACTCACAATGACCCCACAGGTCAGGATTAGGAGTAGTGACTTACGCCAACAGGGTATGTTGGTGTTCACATTGCAAGTTCAAAAAATTGGTGAGAGCCTTAAATGGCTCAAATGACCTTTGCGAATCTGTGGCCTTTAAAAGTTATTAAGTTAGCTTTCCTGAAATATTCTTATAGGAAATTAAATTTGGACAGGACATTTAAAGGGAAAAGGGGAAAATTGATACTGGACTAATTTCTTTTATGAACTACACAAAAGCTAAACATCTTCCAATTCAATTATTTTTAATTTGATTATTCAATTTTATGCTAATTTGAAGTTGGAATAGTTGAGACAAAGAACAAATGGTTTATGACCAAATTATGCATACTTTTGGATTGCATACAATGCTGTGTCTTCTAATAGCACAAATCTAGTATCAAATGCAATTTGATCAAATGAAAATATGAAATAAAAGTTACCAAAACTATGAAATAAAAATTCTTTAACTGATTTCTTAAGATCCACTTTTTAAAAGTTCATGTTTTTTTTTTTCTCCTCCTTCCTGAAAACTTCCACACGGAGCCCTGGTTGTTCTGCATGGTAATTATCGGACTGCTAATCACAAGCTCAGTGGTTAAAATGTTTTCCTGCTCCAAGGGACAAAGATGGCCATTTCCCATAAAATTTTAGTCTGGTCCCATAGAAATCCAGTCTTGAAAGCCTGGACAAAGTTACTATGAGCCCAAAGCTACTTGATGGCATTGATGTTCTTTGTTTGCTACGGATTTTCAGGATTATTGTGTATATCTCACAGGAAGTCTGTATGCATCAGGAAAAATACTGATTGGTATTCATCCTTAGTGATAATTAGATGACCTAAGTAATTCTAATCCTGTGTGCATAAAAATTCAAAAATGACCTAAGTAATTCTACTCATGTGTGCATAAATTGGTTTATTTGCACACGACTCTTGAAGAGCTATAATCTTATGGACTTTTATTCATTAAGGTTCATCATTCTCATTGGCCATTTTTGATGTAGATGTTGGTAGATATGAGAGTAAGGAGGGAAAAAGATATTGCTACAAAATCATGAAAATAAACATAGTAAAATTTGAAGCAATTGTTTTTTCCAATATACCCTATATCTCAGTCCATACTCTTTTGAAGGCAGTGTTTTTGTCTCTGTAACCAATTTTCCAATAATTTGGTATTCTTTGATTTATGCCTTGTCATCCTGGCAGTTTGGGCATCCTTTGGGCATGGAAACAACCTTTGTTCCTGTGATAGGTAGGTTTATTGTGCCAACCTGGCCAACAAACACATGTAGGATTATAAGGTTGCAGTTTAATTGAAGGGCAAAGAGATAAATGGCTCAGCGAGCCTTCCTTTCTGGTCTCCTCCTTTCTGATGATCAGATCACTGTGTAACTTCCTTTGCTAGTTCTCTGCCTCAACGTGTGAGCTTCACTCAACCCTTAAACCATGTTGCTATAGTTTGAGGTTCCTCTGAGACCTGCTCCGGCACACTTGCAGTGTATACATCCCTTCAGCTGGACACTGCTGGGCCTTGCTATCTGGCTGAGTGTTGGTCACCTGCTCTGCTTTTTGCTGCCTGTGGCTGGACTGCCTGTATTGCTCTACAGAAGAATCATCTGTCTGCTTCCTTGACCTGCACCTAGAAGCCCTCATCAGTGGAAGGACTGCCAGTGTATTCACTGTCTCATGGTAGTGAGTTGAGCTGCGCCCTGTGTACTGCTCTCTTGACTCATGAGCTATTTATTTCTTCATGTTGTATATGTCTATCCATATCTATCTCTATATCTCTATCGCTATATCAATATTTATATAAAATCATAAGGGTTCTGGTCTTGTTTCTCTAGTGAACTGTTGTGTGTCCTTGGAGATTTAACACTAAAATGAAGTCTGAAGGAACAGGATGAAGCAGCAAGATGGGTCCTGCAACCTTCACAACATGAGAAGATAGATGCCTTGTCATGATGGGGGTGTGGGTGGGGGAAGTCTCAGTGCAAATGTTCTGGCCTTGCAGCTTTCACAAGTGTAGTTTTCAATTTTCTTAAAACATCATAATGAAATTCCCTGCTTTTTCGGTCCCCTTTATCATATCCTACTGAGATGATGAAGCTGTCTTGAAGTGAACCGCATTAGCAGATCCCCACAGAAACCACTCTTATGATTGATCTCTTTTTTGGAAGATACACTAATGATGCCAGTATAAGTGTATGTCTGAGAGAACTTGTTTTCTGTCTTCCACTAGTCACAGAATATACTTAAGTGCATGAACTGCAACCCAGATAGAAATATTTTGGCATGCCTTTTATAATGAAGCTATACCTTGCTCTTTTTATAAGGAAGTAATATTTTTCTTTTGAGAAAATAACTAATATTTGGTTAGAATTAGCAGAAAAAAAAGATTCAACCTGTCCTTTTTCTTTTTCTTCTAGTAAGCAGATACACATAAATTGACTCAAAGTACAAAAGAATGAGTAATGTGCAGTTGGAATAATCCTCTATAAGATGAATGAAAACTGACAACTTCAATTACAATTTGAACCATCTCTTTGTGTGTGAATGTGATTTAATGGAAATCTGATATTCAATAAACCTGACTTTCTTTATGATTTATAATAGCTAGCCTTAGGTTACTCAGGTGCATTTTCTAGTATAAAATGACACAATTCTCTCTTCTAGTGACATGCAAAATTCTCCATCAGCAAAAAATCAGAATATCTTTTCCTCATCTGAAAGAAGCATATATATGTATGTAAATATTTATTCTATTGAACCTAACTTTTACTACTTATTCTGACCTCCCCAGGAGGAAACCCTCTCTTTCATTTCTTTAAGCATTACAATAAAGCTGTTACCATCATAATAATAAGCCTTCCACATTCTCTTTAACTTCTTCAACTTCAAATACATTTAAAATTGGATAAAGAGAAAGTTAGTCCAGGAGATAGTCTCTTTGAAATCTTATGTATTAAATGGCTTTGCTTTAAGTCAACAGTATATATGTTAATCCAATTTCAAAAGGCATGCTATCAATTTAGTATTCACTCAAATAATGATTAAGCTTTAATACAAGTTGAGGTATTTGAACTGTTGCTCTCAGTGGATTCATATAAATATTTTACTATGGATAGCATAGCTTTTTGTAAAATCAAGTGTTATGACATTATCCTGTTCCATGATAATCATCATGTTCTGAGTCTTAATAAAAGCCTTCATTCTCATCAGAGGAAAAAATATAACAGTAGAAAAATGATGCTTCTGAAAATGCAGGTGATGCTTTTAGAGGCATATCTAATTCTAACAACAATTATTAAGACCTCTTATTATCATCATTTTAATGATGAAGATGCTGAGGTATAGAAAGACACTTTTCCAGTTCATACACTTACTAATGCTACTGAGGATATGATGGGAACATACATATATCTTATAACATCACATAGTACACACATTCTCATTCAAGAAAAACTTAACTAGTTATAAAGTATCTTATTAAGCATTATTTCCTTGAATTATACAAGTAAGTATTTTTGTTGTTAGCTCATCTATCTGTCATCTGTTTATCTATCATTATTTTTAAAGTTGTGGTTCCTCAAAAACAAACTCCACATCTGAGAATGGAGTTAACCAAGAGAAAACTTATACAGGTGGGTACATCGAGGAAAAAATATCTGAGTGAAACAGAGGTACAGTGCTTATCATGGAGGGAAATTAGGAGAAGACATAATCTTGAACAACCCTTTGGGAAAGCTAAAGCTCATGTCATTTTTTAGAAGTCTGAAATAGTAGGAAGAGTTCTAGAGCTTTATTGCCCTTCGTTAACCAGTGGGCTGTCCCCAAAGCGTAGGTGACCTTTCTTCAACTTAGAATATTCTAAGGAGTGCTGACAGTTGAAGGCTCTCTGCCAACCACATGCTTAATAGTCATTGGAAATAGCCCATAAGCCTGAAGGGAAATTTGAATGCTACATAACAAGGTACATCATAGTCATATTCATAGAGATATTATTATTGCTAGCTGTCTTCCAGCTGGTTCGAATAACAACCTTATCTGCAAGAGGAGGAACCACTGCCCAGTTCTATCCATCTTTACAATTGTCATTATATTTGAATCCATTGCTGTATCCGCTGTATTAATCTATTTCATCAAGAGTCTTTCTCTTTTTCATTGGCCCTCTACTTTATAAGGATAGTGTCTTTTTCCAGAGATAGTCTTCTCCTGACATGACGATGACTCAGTTTCTCATATACACTGATAGAGAGAGCTCTATGCAATTAACCACATACAGATCTCTCCATACAGTATGTGTACATATACAGAATACATGCAGTACCTATATATCCATCATATAACGTTTAATTTATATTTTACATAAAATATACATTATTTATATTTTACATAATTTATATTTTACATATATGTACACCAATAGCCTATTGAACAACATATTCTAAAACAAATCAAAGCATTGTATTTTATTCAAAGATTCCTATGTAAAATATGTATTTAATTAAGAAAATGGCAGTGCAGAAAAATAAAGCTGACTTTTATGAGTCAGTGAGTCATTAATATTTATTAGTATTATGAATATAATAATGATGAATTTAGACCTTACAGAATATTTCATGAAAGGCTACACAATTCCTTGGTGATTTCAGCTTCAGAGGTTGAGAACATTTACAGTGAGCAAAATGAAATATTCAAACTATATAAACATGTAATGAAATGATATTCTGTGTACAGTTTGATCAACTGAGCAAGGCATACAGTCAGGAAATACAAGTTGGATCATTCTCGAAGGTCCAAGAAAGAAACAGTTGAAATCTAAGTGCTCTTCTCAGAGATGAGTAATTTCATCATGGCAAGATAATTCAAAATGTTGAACTGAATTAAGCAAAAGGGTATCCTGGTATGTAAAAAGTTAGAGTATCCTATTTTTGATATTAAGGATAAAAGATATATTAATGTTGGTATTTGAGGTAAAGAAATCTAGTTTGGGCTTCGATTCTGTCAACAACTGTCTGAAATGTGTGGCAAGGACAGGCTTACTTTCAAATGATGTGTAATATACCTTACAGAAATCAGAAATAGCAGAGAAGTGAATCTCGTGCTTCATGAGGAAGAACACCTTTTCTCAGTTTATCTAATAACTAAATATGCAATAATACCTAGAAAAAGTGCTCACAAATACACACAATTATTCCAAACGTTGGACTGTCTGTAAGATGAACATTACCCCCTTCTCTTTCTTCCTCCTCCATAAGAGAGAAAGAAAAAAACATTCTGAGTAAGTTTCAACTTTCTTGCCTGATCTTTATCTCTCATAATTCAGTGGTGCAAGTCATTATCCAATTAATCACAATAGGCTTTATAACAAGGGAAAAATTTTACATGGACTAGGTTGATGAGAAATACCTCCACTGAATTAGTATCTCAATATGATAGTATTTTAAAATATGAAAAAGAGACAATGTGATTCCCTGCATTGAAAATGATTTTCAAATCTATTTCTATTTGTTCTCTATTGGTAAGTGTTGATCCAATTTTCATAGTAACAATGGGAAAATATATTTTGAATGAGCCTCTGATGAACAATGGATATTACAGACTACTGCTCAAAAATACAAGTGATCTTTTTGCATTTTGATTGGGAATTTCCTTGCAATTTCAGTAAACATTAGTCTATATAAATTGAGATCTAACTTTATTTGGATGCGTATTTTTATGGATAGTAAATTTGATTCTTCAAGTACAAATTTTCCCAAATCTTGTTATCTCTTACTTGAAATGTAGTAAGATATGATTTAAACATTATATGGTGCTTTAGAGATCTCTGCAGAGCTTATTGCAATCCAAAGCATTAAAGAGAAAAAGCAACTCATAGCCATGCTAGTCAAAAAGCATGAATTTCACAAGTGGTCAGAAAATTGTAAAATTGCCAGGGATAAGAAAAGAAAAAGAAAAAATACTAAATTAATTTTAACAAGGACAGAACTGTTCATCTTCTATGAAAATGTATTAACTTCCATTTTGTGGATAGATTTAAAAAATGTGTTACCCTGGCTTATTTGCACATCACAAATAATCACATAGACTTGTCCTCACATATGTGTAGGTACATTTAAAAATGATCACAATTTAGGGCATATTCCCTAGACCATTCCAAGTAAGATTAAGTTATTCTATCTGTATGCTTCTCTGATAGAGCATTGAGTTACTTATTCAAGAAAATCAAAAGGCCGAAGAATTCTTCTTGATTGCCTGAGGATAAAGGAGATTATCCTCTTTTATGTTCACTGCACTGTGAAAAGGGTAAGAAAGCAATCATCTCTATAGATTCTTCTATAGCTAATAGAATTTAATCTTTAAAAAGTTATTTTGCATGATACCTAGAAAGGATAGAGAAAGAGAAAATATTAACCTTTCACTTAGTTTAGTTCTGAAAATGTGAAGCACACACACACACACACACACACACACTCACTCCACTCCACTCCACACAGGAGGCCTCAACAAGTCTGTGGAAAATTCCTTTACTTCTTAATTTCATGTTTCCATGGATTTTTGAATCATTTCCATAAGCCACTATTCTTATGCACTACCTCCATGGTTTTAGAGAACAAAATACAGTCATTATATAAGTTGAAGAAAGGCTTCATATTAGTGAATTAAAATAATTTTATCAAATTAAAAATACGGGGAAACATAACGACAATGAATACAACCAAAAACTCACTCTATTTGTTCAATTCCAATTCAGAGTGATCCTAAGTAAAACCGCCCCAATGGGTCCCCCAAGAATGTAGATACGCAGGGGAGGAGGAAAGCTCATGCTCCTCTGAGCAGTTGCTAATTTTGAATGGCTTACCTTGCAGCTAACAGCTCAATGTATTAGCTTCTATGCCCCAAGAACTACTTACTGTAAGAAAGAAATGTCAAATGGGAAAGAGAAATTTCCAAACAAAGTAATGCTTCATCATTATCTTGAACAACTGGCATACTTTGAAGCCTCACCATTTTCTCTTCCTTAAATCCATTACATGGATGAGCCTCTTTAAGGTTTTGCCATTTTATGATAATCCTTCAAATCATTTGAATATTTATGGAATATGCTTCCCACAAGGTCATCATCTCATTAGGTGAAATATACTTGCTGAATAAAAAAAATCAACGTGAAAAATTACATATTTCATCCCTCAAAGACATTCCAGCCAGTGTTAACACACCAAACAGCCTGGGAGAGGCAATGCTGTACTGTGTCCTCGTTAACTAGCAGGAAAATCAGACAAAAATCCCTATCATCACAATGTTAGAAAGCCCCATAAATTATAAAATATTACACATAAATTCTGAAGATATTCTTTAGAGTTACATACTCTTGTTTCAAGCAATTAGTTAGCATGTGTTGGAAGGAATTAAAATGAGAACATTTGAGAAGAATTGAACATCTTGTCCACTCCATTGCTCTTGGCATTTAACAATTGTGCCCACTAATCATGGGTATTATATAGATTTTTTAAAAACTAGATTGTTGTCATCATAGAGTCTTTTGGTTAGATGGGTTTTTTTGAGAAAAATATTTCTTCCTCTTTGTCTGAAAATTCTGTTGAAATATGAGCAGTATAAGAACAACCTGCAAGCTTCCAATGACATATGGACAATGACTATACTTGAGGGTCCTTGGTCAAATAACTATTCAAGACTTCACACAGAACAGTATGCCAACAATGAAACACCTCAGTCTTCTCTAGCAGTGATTGGTCATTTTGTCCTACAAAATTTCCAAATTTAATCAGACTCATAAAGATGCTCGATGACTCAGGAAAATTGTCCTATGGGGTTTTCTAGGCTGTAAAATTTAGGGCAATAGATTATCAAGCTTTTTCTTCTGTGGTGATGTCAGTGGTTTCAAATCATAGAAATTTAGGTTACCAATTAACCATGATGCCAACAGGGCCACTACCTTGAAATCCAGAATAGTAACCCCACCCCACCTCCAGCAACACCTCAGCAGTGTATCATTGTCTCTTACCTGATGATATAAAAATCAGCATTATCTCTGAAATGGACGCACTATCCCAGATTTGTTAGACTACAAAGTATAGTTTCTGATAGAAACCAATTATAGTTCTGTAGCAAAAGCATGGTTGAGGCAAAAATCCCTCAGTGTGCATCAATCCAGAACAAATTCCAAAGGGTGGGCCCTTCTTCAAATGTCAATCTGAAGAAATATTGTTTTATGATGTATGATTATCACATTTGTGCCTTACATTTTAGAAATCTTATAGAATTAAATGTAACTGTCACCAACATTTCTATTTGTAAATTTAATTAGAAGGAAAAACCTAGAGAAGGATCATTTAACAGGGTAAAATACAATAAGACAAATATGAAGTAAATTTTTACTAAAATTATTTGTATACATCACCCCAAATTGCACTACACATACTTATTCATGGGTCAAAACTCATAGAACAACATACACAAAATATCAATTGAAAGCTAATTTATTTTTAAATTATTAAGTACAGCAAAATATTTCTACAAAATACATGATATGCTTCCAAATAGAAATCATGCCAGTTCAATGGTCTTTTGTTCAACTATCTCTCCTTTTTATTATTTTCTTTCCCCTTTGATATTTGACAAGGTTCTAATATTCTCTTATGTGGAAATCTAAGATTCCCTAAAACTAATACTATTTAAAAACCTGAATCCAACCTTAACTTCTGTAACCCATATGTCTTGTCAAATCTATATTCCAGTAATCAGCCATCAAAATTAACTTTGTTTACTCAAATAAATCAGTTAGCATCTTCTCACCTCTGGATCTAAAGCTACTGTAGATCAAAGATTGAGTTGTCTGCTTTGGCCAAAATATTTATCTATTTTGCATGTGTGTGTGTGTGTGAGAGAGAGAGAGAGAGAGAGAGAGAGAGAGAGAGAGAGAGAGAGAGAGATAGGTGCCCTTAAATCTGAACTCATAGAAAACCTGTGTACAACAGAATACTATACACACCCATCTTCCACAACACACACATACATATACATACACACCCACAAATGCACTACTTTCAATTTCACAAATATATATCAACCAAATTATGTGGTTTACATCACTACTCATACAGAAATCAATTTAAATTAGAATTTTTAATTATTAAATTTCCCTTTGTTCATTATAGGAAGGCTCTTTCAGCATCAAAATATATAGAATATGAGTCCAAGTTGATCAAACCATATGGAAATGGGATTCTCATTTCCTGCTAAGGTAATTTGTTGCAAATGCTATAAAATAATTTGGAAAATAAGAGTACAAAATTTTAGAAAAAAGTCTAAAACTAGTGATTAAACTCTTCAAAATTAATTTAGTGATAAGTGTGCTTTACTATGATATTGAAATAAAGAAATTAATTTAGCTTATATTTAGTAAAGAACTGCTTACAAAGCTTAAAATAAAAACAAATATAACACCAAAATTGTAAAGTAACAAGATCAGGTACTTTCTTTAAAATCCATATACTTAAATATTCAACTCAACTCATTGCCATTTTGTCAATGGGGAGGCACAGTGACTCTGTGTGGTGGAGTAAAATTGCCTGGTGGGTTGATGAGACTTTAACTCTTTTCTGGAGTAGAAAGCCCTGTCTTTCATCAGCAGAACAGATGATGGTTTCAAACATTGGACTTTGTAAATTGCAACCCAAAGTGCCACTATGTCAATACTACTTAACAAGCTATAAAGGTAAATAAAAAAGTGTTTCTAAAGCATGAATGTCTATAATTTTCACAAGCACATTTATACCCAACTACCCACTGATGTCCACCAAGTAAATTTAGACTCACAGTATATATAAGTAAGCTAAACTCCGTGTTGCTACTAGACTTTCGCTTCATGCGTGAGTGGATCTATTTCCAACTAAATGTGCTTAAACATGTTTCTGCAATCAGTGGGTGGCTAAAGACACATTCTTTCAGTAACTCCCTTCTCCTAGATTCATTAGTATCCTTGTTAATGAAGGAATACTAAAAATAAAATTACCACTTAAGAATCAACCTACTTTAAAGAGCAGATCAATTAGTCTTCTACACAAGATTGAAGCTAATGAGTATTTCAAGGAACAAATTTTAACCAAGGAAGTATATTTAATTCACCTTTATGATCAATAGACAAAAAAAGGCTCTATCAAAATAGTGGTCCCAAAGGGGATCTGAGGTGTTGGTTAAATTTAAGGGTAAGATGTCAGCTCAGGAGGTTATGACTACTATTTTGGGGGGGACTTTGAAAAGATAATTGTGACAAAACTTCTGGACACATGGTCATCTTGGATTATTCTGACTGTTTTAGTTAGAGTTCTCTAGAGAAATAAAACCAGGACACTTCTGAATACACACACACACACACACACACACATACACGCACATACATTGCTTTTGTGTATGTGTGTCCCTATGGGTATGTCAATTAATATAGATATACCATATATAAATACTGATAGATATATAGATTTTTATAGCCTGAAAAAAATATAACAGCTAATTAGTCCACACAGAAATATAGAGTTCAACTTACATTCTTGGAACAGTTAGTATGCTGGATGTCCTTCAACTAATGTGGGCTTCCATGTGCAAGGTCAAGAAAGCATACAGAGCCTTTCCTGAGGCAAGGCAAACAGAGTCTGTCCACAGGAAGTAGTGTGGGTCACTCCAGTCTGTAGCACAGCAGGCCAGATGGGATATCAAATACAAGCAACGCAAGGTGATGGAATCTACCAGCCTAAAGTTCAAGTGATGTACAAACCTGCAGTGTAATGAAGCAGATCTTAAAGGAGCAGCAGACCCTGGTGCTATAATCCGTGGAGCAGCCTGGCCCACAGGTAGTGCAGCTCATGGGTTGAGGCAGATAACTAACTACAATAGCAGCAAGCATGCTCTGGCACACTCTGATTACCAGGGAGCAAGAGAGAGGGAGGAGCTCTTGCAGAGCCATTTATCTTTTGCCCTCCAATCAAACTGCAACCTGATTAGTCACATGTGTTCTTACTGGCACACTAAATCTACCTACTACAGTGACGTTTTAAGATAATTAAAACTACATTAGTGAGAAAAAGCCCACACAAGTTGCAATAAGGAATTTATTTTTAATCACAATTGTGTATTTCCAAGATAGTCAGGGTTGTCTATGAGCATTTCATTGGAAAACTTACCCAATCCACCCTACCGTCTTCATCTTGCCCCCCACCCCAACCCAACTCGACTTTTTGATCTCACAACTCAAAGAACATTGAAAATAAAAACAATTTGAGTTCCTTGAAGATGCCCATATTGGCAATTTGGTGTGATGGAAATGACAGTGTGCAGAATTCTTTAGAGATGGAAACATTGCTTTCAAAGGGCATCTCCCTAGGTGGAAGATATGGATATTTTAATTGTATAAAGGTTTCTATAACTCTAATAATTACCTCTGGATAGATAAGCATACATGAAAACATAGGTGCACACACACACACACACACACACACACACTTAGAAATTGACATAGTCATCACACTGATTCTAGCTCAGAGACACACCATGGTAGCAGTGTGTTAATTACAAGACTGGTTATGTGAGCCAACTAACCACTCCACTGGAGAAAGAGGAGGCTATTTACATTTTTAGAGATTTACAATCTCAGAAATTCCACACAGGGTTGCTACAAATTAGTATCAACTAAATGGTGGTGGTGGGTGTATTGTTTTTCTTTTTAAATGACATGTATTGTCAGGGAACTCAAACTTCAAAAGTTTGTCAAAAGATGGGACAATGATAGGAATTTTATTTCTCAATAGAAACTCCATCAACTTCCAGACACTTTGTGCATAATGATAATTTAAAAAAACACTTGGCCAAAGTCAATTCTAACACAGACGTGGTAAATTTTTACAGGGACAGAAAGCCTCATTTTCTTCCAGCAGAGAAGCTAATGGATTCAACCTGCTGACTTTCTTCTTAGCACCCCAATGGAAGCCAACAGGGCAATGATACCATTCATTAAGTCCTACCTAAAGAACTAGTAATCCTAGGGATTTTGCCTTGTAAATTCAGGCTGTTTTAAACTGTTAATGGAAAAAATGGATATCCTTCAGAAAAATAGTAAATAAAAACAAACCAGCAGGAGCTAAATCAGAACCTCTGTAGACTCACAAAATTGACTTTGCTGTGAGGAATAAACAAGAGTACTGTCCTAGTGGAGGAGTCTGATGAATATTTCCTGAATATTTTTCTGCTAAAGTTTTGACCAAGATTTAAAGACATTTTTTTATTCAAAAACATTTTGATCATAAGAAAGTTTTGTTCTTCTTGTTTTGACTGGACCACTTTCACCTCTTGGTAGCCCTTGTTTTGATTGTGCTTTGTTTTCAGAATCATGTGGAAAAAGCCATTGTAATAGGTTTAGTGCATTCACCTGGTCAATAGGAACATGTGGGATCAATCAGAACGCACTTTGATGAGAGGCCAAAGAGATAAATGACTCAGCAAGGCCTATCCCTCCAGCTATTGCTGTTTAGTGATCTGACCAGCTTGTGGCTGCTTTAGCTTGTTCTCCCCTCAACTTTTGAGGTTCAGAACCAATGGGACAACCCAAATTGAGGATCTTATCAATAGAGCTTGATGTTCTTTGAGAAGGGCTTCGTCATGCTGCTGGTGCTCGTATCACTTGAACTTGAGGATGGTCAGAGTTGTAGTCTTGCACTGCTTCAGTTAGATATCCCATCCTGGGATGTTTCGCTAGCTCCTGAGCTACAGACTTTTGGTGACCTGCCTTTCTGTTTGCTGTCTGTGGGTAGACGCTGCCTCAATTGCCTGAGGGAAGACTCTCTGACTTGCTTCCCTAACCTTGGATCCAGCAGCCCAGGTGAGTTGACGGACTTCAGGTATATCAACTGTCCCAGGGAAGTGAGTTGAGCTGATTCCTCTGTACTGCTGTATGGGTTCATTAACTGTTACATTCCTTCGTGCTATATAAACCTATCTCTCGCTTTACATATATATGTAATTAAAATTGTTCTGGTTTTGTTTCTCTAGAGAACTCTAACATAGTCGTGTTTCACAGCCTATTATAATTCTGCAAAGAAACATTCAGCATCCTTATCCCACTGGTTTAAAATTTCTATTGAAATCTGTACTTTTGTCTATAAGCTGGGTACAATAGTTTTGAAAATTAAGTGCATAAACTTTGCTCAATGTTATTTCTTTAGTCAGATTAGTGTAAGTTGAACAATTTCGTCCATGTTGTTGGCTACTGTTTCTATTGTCATTTATGGAATTTGTTCAATTAGACACAGAAGATTAATGTGGTCCTCTTGTTTGGTTTTGATGGTTTGTCACTAAAGGATTCATCTTCAACATCATCTTGTTTCTTTCTTAAAAGCAGTTATCTATCTATAATTTGATGATTTTGGGGGGGCATTGTTCCTATAGAGATTTTGTAAGATACCAACGATTTCACCAGTTTTACATCCAAGCTGCACCATAAATTTGATATTTGTTCTTGTTTAAATACCTATGTTGCTATGATACAGCCCTTTTTCACATCGATTTCACCCTTTCTAGAAAATAAGAAAGGAGTTTGTATCAATATGCAATTTTACATTATGAAGATGACACAACTCATTCCATCTCAAGTCTCAGGATCTGAGGTTAGCCAGGGGCTGCTGCATACAAACAGCTGCAGTACTGTGAAGCACCAAGGTAAAGTGGGAAGGAGGAAGATCACTGCTCACTGGGTGGGCATGAACCCAGACAGTGGGTACAGGTCTGGATGCCAACAGCTCCGAGGAGTGAACATGTGCATGTGGATGGACATGAAACAGACACAGAATCCCAGCAAGCAAAAAGTTGAAGACTGAGAGACAGAGAGATCACTAGTGTTTCTCATAAACAAATCATGTCACTAGGGAGGCACCAAAAGGCTGTGACCTGAGAAGTTGAACTCTGTCCCATGCCACCACTTTCATCCAATACAACCTGACAAAAAATCTAGCCTCCTGACCTAGTTAGCCCATCTATTTTGTTTCAAAAACCTTTAAAAATATATGCATAGATGGTCATGTTGCACATTTTTTATGTTTTTCAAAAACATGTGTGTGTTGAAAGCTAAAGTCTCTGTTACCTAATTCATGCCACCTCATCGCCACACCCATGAGCAGCTATGGTTTCAAACTGAGAACCACTGGATCATAGCTCAACATGCAACCAATATACTGTCAAGGATCAACAGATGCAAAAGAATAGTAATTCTTCTAAGGTCAAAAAACAGACTTGAAATTATTTATAGGCTTTTGTTTTGTTGTTGTTTTGTTTTGGTTTTTGCTATTTTTTGACTGTGCATGACTAGAAAAGAAAGGTGGGATATACAAGTATGAGGAGAAAACAAGGGGACCCATGGTTCTCGGGGGACATAGGAGAGGGAGAGCTAGGGTAAATGAAAGGTGTCTCAACAATCCCAGGGACAAGTTACCAAGAAGTGATGTAAAAGTGATGACGAGGACAAAGGATGTCTGGTGGGGCTTGGTCAAGGGCAATGTAGCTGAGAGAAATCACTGAAACCTGAATGATGGTCAAACATGATAGTGAGACAAAAAAAAAGTAAAAGGAAATAGAGGAAAGAACTAGGAGGCAAAGGACAATATAGAGTTACAAATACAGACATATACATATGTAAATATATTTATATCTAAATATAGGAAAAGATATATATATATATAGTTATATTTATTTCTTAAATATTAAGCCAGCAGATGGATATTGAGTCTCCACTTGTGTACTCCCTCAACTCAGGAACATTTTGTCCTAATAATGCAACACTCTTTGAAGCTCACCTTTCCTAAAACAATCACTGAAAACTAAATGGATGTATAAACAAATGTGGCAAAGAAAGTTGAGGGTGCCAGGCTATCAAAAGATATATCATCTGGGCTTGTAAAAGTTTGCAGATAAACAAGTGGTCATCTTGCTAGGAAGCAACAAAGTGCACATAGAAGAAGCACATCTGCATCTGTGTTCAAGAGGTACCTTTGGGATCAGGTATCAAGTATCAGACACAGAACAAAAAAAAATCATATCAATGTGAATGAGGAGGAGCGGGGATTAGAGACCCAAAGCCCATACATGGACAATTGCACATACCCTCACATAAGGGTCACAAGGAAGAGACAAGCTATCCAGGATGCAGTATATCACTGACAAAGCATACAGATTTCCTTTTGTTCATTAATACCTCCACCCCCCCCCCTCCACCACTATCATGATCCTAATTCTATTTTACAAATCTGACTAGACCAGAGTATGTTCCCTGTACTGACAGGAGCTCCCAACAAAGGGAATGTAGGACAGATAAAACCCTTAGAAAGAAGGATGAATAAGGAGAGTTAGTGATACCAGGAAGGTAAGGAGAAGGTGGGAGGAGAAAAGGGGAACTGATCACAATGATCTACATATAACTCCCTCCCAGGGAGATAGACAACAGAAATATGAGTGAAGAGAGGCAGTGGTCAGTGTACGACATGAAAAAACATAATAACTAATAAATTATCAAGGGTTCATGAGAGTGGGAGTGTGAATGAGCTCATAACAAGTGCTCAAGTAGAAAGAAAATGTTTTGAAAATTATGATGACAATATATGTACAAATGTGCTTGATGCAATGAATGGATGGATGGATTTTGATGAGTTGTAAGAGCCCCCAATAAAATGATTAAAAAATAACACTCAGTGGGATCTGGCCCTATGTTTTTACACTCTCATGCTAATCAACATTCAGCCATCAGGGTTTAAAATGCATTGTGTAATATTCCTACAGAACTTTATATCACAGGAAAACTACTACGCCAGTAACACTTCGAATCTTCTTTTTTCCTGTATTTCTCTCTCTCTGTCTCTCTGTGTCTCTCTCTCTCTCTCTAGTGTTTTAATTTGCTTTGTATACAACTTTTTTCTTGTTTTGAGTATAAAACTTATTATTTTCTTTTCATGTAAGTTTTAGATATTTATGATTAATCTAGGGTGTCTAATGTTTTGTTGTTTTCTTGGGGGGCGAGGCATCACTACCTTCTGGTGGTCATTGGAGCTACCCAGCCTTGCTCCTGGAGAGACTCTGCTGGATTTGAACCACCAAGCCCGTGGGCCACAGTCATGCACTCAACCACTTATGCCACTGGGGCTCAGCCCACTAATGTTTTTAAAGAAGTCTGCAACTTTAAGTTCCTTAATTTTATGTTCAAGATAAAATATTTCTTATGTTAATATAGTTGGAGAACATTGAAAACTAAAAATAATAATGAAGTAATTTTAAATAGTTATTATTTGAATTATTTAAGTACATGTGTGCACAGCTTCTAGTTAATTGACTATATTATCTCTCTTATCTCTGTAACTCCATGAGAAAATATTAAACTAAGCAGATTAAAAACATGAAAAGGAAACTCTAATCGAGGGTAAAATATGTTGTTCTAAGCATGACTTTTCTCTTTGAAGTATAATTTAGTAATGAGATCAACAGAGAAGTAAGATTATACTTTTCTCAAAACAAAGGCTATTGAAAATACATTACTTGAGTTTATTATGTCTTGTATTGTGTTGGATGCTATTATAATAATGTTGATAATGTCAAAGAGGATAATGGTAGTGGTGATAGTTGAATTTTACTTCTCTTAATAAAAATATTTCTATACATTCAATGATATCTATTTTAATACTCTCTAATTCAAAATCACATTATCACCAATTAAGTTTTATCAGGTAGCCAATGTGCACGCATTTCTTCATTAAATGTTTTCAAAAACTCTGTGGGGCAGACATTTAACCTTGTGTCAATTTGAGGATTAAGAGCATAGGGTTGGAGTCTAGCCTGTCAATCTGGAGTAAGCCAATGAGACCTCTGTGTGGGCATGGCTTTCTCCTCTAAGAATTCTGGGAAATCTGGTAATTCCTTCTTGGAGCAGGATACACTCTCTCTCTATGCTCGCTCCCTGGGAGACATCGCAGCTGACAAGACATATGGTCACGTATTGGTAGACCCTGAACCCTGGAAATTAGAGGGGGCATGAGGAGACCACTGCCAGCATTGAGATGCTGGTAGTCACTGGATACACAATACGCTGCCCCCATTGCTCTATGAGTGCCCTAGTGTGATGATGTGTGCCTTGTGAATCTGAAGAAGGTTTTATAGACTGGTGTCAAACATATGGACCAGTGTCAGACTTGTAGACTTGGACTGGACAGGGTTGGGATGCTTTCACATTGTTCCAGTCCTCTTGTATATAAAATTCTCCCTTATATTCATATGCATATTTATGAATTTGTTTCTCTAGTCTACTCAAATTACCACACTCTGGAAATCTTGATGTTATTGTTTGATGCCATCAAGTTGCTTCCAACTCATAGGGACAACTTCCTTTGCCATCCTCACACATTTTCTTGTTTGACACAGTGCTGTCTCTGAGTCAATCTATCTGGTTGAAATGCTTTCTCCTTTTCATTGCATCGTTTTACTAAGCATGGTGTCCTTCTCTATGACTGGACTCTACTGACAATACTTCTGAAGTACATGAGACTAAGGCTCTCCATCGTTGCCTCTAAGAGCATTCTGGCTGTATTTCTTTCAAACGATTTCACTGTTCTCTTTGCACAGATGAAACTCTTCTTCATTCTTTCTTATTCAATGTTCACCTTTCACATGCAGATGAGGCATTGACATGAGCCTGGAACAGTTTAGTCTTCAAAGTAATATATTTTCTCTTTAATACTCTAAGGATATCTTGTACAACAGATTTACAGAATTCGATGTGTCCTTTGACCTTGTGATTGATGCTTCAATAAACATTGATTATGGATTCAACAAGCTAGGTAAAATCTTCAGCAGTTTACCATGATGTTATCTATTAGTCCAGTTGTGAGAATTTTTGCTTATTTTTGTTTGTTTTTAATGAGTTGTAAACTGTACTGATAGGTACATTCTTTAATCTGCATCAGCAAATACTTTAAGTCTTCATCATTTTAGCAAACAAGGTTGTGTCATCTGCCTATCAAAGTTTGTTAAATTTCCTTCCTTTAATCCTGATGCAATATTCTTTTCATATTAGTCAGCTTCTCTGATTATTTGCTCTGAGTAGAGATTGAATAAATATGCTGAGTGGATACAACTCCAACACACACCTTTCTTTACTTTAACCCATGTAGTATGTCCATGTTATGTTCACACAGCAGACTCTTGTCCATGTGTAAGTTCTACAGAAACAAACGGTGTGTTCTGGGATTCCCATCCTTCTCAAGGATAGCTACATGTGGCTACGATCCACACAGTCAAATGCTTTGCATAGTCAATTACATCAGTTTCAAAGAATTTTTTAAGTGAACAAGAAATGCACAAGAATAAAGCCCCTGGTGAATCCTCTCTGATCATAGGTAAGCCATTTTAATAGTTTACTTTGCATGCCATTTGAAATTTTCTATTCTGCTCGTTGACTTCAACATCACTTTTTCCATGTGCCTTCCCTTATCTATTATTAAGTTTAAGCTCCCAAGTATCTTCTGACATCCATGCTGACATTTTCTTTATTTTTATTCTAAATTTTGAGATATTTTCTCAGGTTTGGAGACAGATTATTATAAATAAGTTAACAATTTAATGAGAATGCCAAACCTTGACATAAATGCTCTAAACTTCTATCATTTACTCTTTCCTTGTAACGTTGTTGCCATAATTGAACTAAAATTCAATTACTTTAATTTCATCTTGTTTTATACAAAATCTTTAAATTTGGTGTGATTATCATTACTTCCATGTTATAGATAATATAATTGAAGTAAGTTAAGTAACTTATTAAAATGTAGCAGCAAAAAAATGAAAGGACTTAAATTGGTGTCTGTTTTCATAATATATACTGTTTAGTAGCCAATATATGATTTAAATGTTGATAAGAGATACATTGATGTTTGTCTATCTCACTATATCTATGTATTATCTATATATCTTAAAGAGAATAAAACACAGAGACAAGTTATCAAGCATTTATAAATGCTCCACAGTCTCCTTTTTACAGAGTAACATCATAATCATTGTTTCACTGTATGATTTGATGTTTAGTTTCTTCACATATATGATCCCCCTGACAGCTATTCTAATCTAAAAGTTGCCTCTAAATATTCTTAAAAACACAAAAACTGAACATCTTAAATGGCATAGGACCTGTTATCCAATATGGCAGTTGATATAAAATATGTAGCACATGCAGGGCATGGTAGGAAAGCCTTTTGTTAGTTTGTATTATGTGTCTTGCATGTTGTGGCTAGCACAAACATGGACCTGTTTAGCTCAGCTATCTCTTTAAGAAAGGAATTGGAAGACGAAATGAGTTAGTTGACAGATTCTCATTGTTAAATCCTGTTTTGCCTAAATATTTGAGCCAAAGTCATGATTTTCTTGGGAAGACTCCAACCCATCACCAAGTTTAAGGTCCAAGGGCAGAACTGCATTTTATCATGTAGAACTCCATTGATCAGGATTTGTCTTCTCTGAAACTTCCTGTTGGCAGCTACATCTTTGCCATCTCTCTAATATGGACTGACAGCTCTCTGGCTTAAATTTGCTTTCCTTACTTTTCTCGGTCAAATCTGAATGCTCAATAGTATTTTGATATTTGAATTTTACCTGAGAGTCTGTTTCCCATGTCATCCAGTTGACACCAGGATTATAGGAGTGGTGTCTGCTAATTTTGTCTCATATGCAGAACTGGATTACACAAGATTCACCAATATCATAGGAAATATACTGGGAAGTAAAAATAAGCGTCATTGAGGAGTTCAGTGGCAACTCACTTAGGCTAAAGTGAAAGCAGGAAAGGTAATCGAGTTTGCATGATTAACAGCATGAAAATGATTAATCATTTAAATGTCACTTGAAGCCTGCAGGAGATGTGTATTGGTCTGTGTAGACTAGCGGAACAAATTTCATAGACACGCATATGGATATAAGGGAATGGTTTATATACAAAAGGAATGAAACACTGAGAAAGCATCCCAATGCAGTCCAGTTCAATCTCATGTGGCTTCTCCTCCGGCTACTTAGATGCTGCCATCTTGTCTTGTCAGTGATTCCTCATCTCTGAGACTAACTCCCAATAACTGGGGAAGATAGCTTCTCATCTTCCTGAGGACAATATGGTGAGATTTCCCAGAAGTCTCAGGAGAAAGCCATGCCCACATGGAGGCCTCATTGGCTACTGAATGGCTATCTCCAGTTTAACAGGTTAGACTCCACCCCTACATTACAATCATAAGTTTAACATAAACACATGACTGCCACAAGATGCAAGTTTTCAACTTGACTAACAAGGTCACTGTAATAGTCAATCAGGATTTAAGCAGCAGAATATTATGGAGAGCATTCAGAAAATTGGCATTTTAGAAGAAAAACAGAAGAGTCAAAGGACAAATTAGGATGTGATCATAATGTGGCATATGATTAAAATAAAGTAAGCAGAAGTAAACAGGAGACTGAATTTCATAGCACTAGTAAATGTCTTAATTTTCCAGTGTCCAAAGTTTAACTACCTAGAGACCCTTAAGTGATAAGAGTTCTATATCCCTAGAGAGAAAAACTTGGTAGCACCATGGTAAGATTCTGTGATAATAATTGCAACACTCTTTGTGTGTCTACGGCAAGTCACTTGGGTGACTGCACAGCGATGCATAAAAAGTTACTGCAATATTTCCTAGACTATGCAAAACAAAGCCTGAGCTGAGATTGATTCTCAGACACATGAAGTATTTACATGCCACTCTTCTCAGTAGATTGGCGTCATTCTGGTCCAGGTAAGCTCATTGGAATCTAAGCCAAATTGTGTATGTCTTCAATATAAACATACATTAAAATATATATTGTCTATATTTATATAAACATATAAATAATTTATGTATATATTAAAATAAATCATTTTATTGGGGGCTCTAACAATTCTAATTACAGCTCATATATACATCCATTGTGTCAAGCACATTTGAATATTTGTTGCCATGATCATTTTCAAAACATTATATTTCTACTTGAATCCATGGTACCTGCTCTCATTCTCCCCCCTCACCTTTCATCCCTCATGAACCCTTGATAATTTCTAAATTATTATTACTCTTTCAGTGTCCAATGTTGCCTCTCATCCACTTTTCTATTGTTTGCTCCCCTGGGAGGGGTTTATATGGAAATCATTATATAAGATTCAATGACTAAAACAAGCAACCTGATCCTCATTTTGCCTAATTCTTAATATAGGATAAGTTGGATTGACATTCTTCTTGAGTTGAGTAATACCCATATAAGCAATTTGGTTTGTGTGATAAAAATTAAATATTGAGTAAGGAAAAGCAGTAGTTTTTAGAATTATTTCTAATAAAGTGATAAAATTTAAAAGGACATCACAACATCTTATGAGTTTATAGAGTTTAAAGGAAATAACAGATGTGCTTTTCATAGCTCCATTTGAGTCATCAGTTTTAAACATCCATCCAGATGGATGTTGGTGAGTGGCAGTAGATTGCCACAAATTTGTGTGTGTGGATTCCAGTAGCATGTGTTGAATCAGCTATGCAATTATGTTAGAGAAAAACATTATATTAAGAACTTGAATGTCATTTTGCTGAATTGGTAGGTGTGGTGTCACAAATGCATGTGCATGGGTTTGAACTGACTACCATTTGGCTAGTAGTTGAATGCTTAACCATTTGCACCACCTGGAAACCCATAAGGTGAGCAAAAAAAAAAAGACTCAGGGAGGGTGGAAGGTGGGGGAGCATGAAACAATAGAAGTCATAATCCAACATCAATAAACTAAAGTGTGCTTGATGAGTGTCACGGTTACTACAAAAGAAGAAAGCGCTCAAGGGTGAAGTATGGATGGAACCACATGCTTGCTAGCGATATGTTATCAGATCCCCCCCTCCCTGCAAGAAAAATTTTCTCAAATACACAGACTATATACTATAGTGATAATCTGGATAGCACTTAAGTTGAAATAAAGCCCACTGGCATGCTTATGCTTCCTCATATGAAAGATTTTAATATGTGAGTGCTCTCCCTCACAACAAAAAGTTATGCTTTTATCAAAACAGTATCTTTCAACTTTTTTCTTTTTTAACAAAACAACCCTATCACCTTCACAGTACTCTCCTTTACATTTAACACATTCGACAAATCTGCTATTTTATTCTTGAAAATAACTTTCAAACTTATCTGCTTGGATAGTTGACAGCACCTCCCTGTTTTTCCTTCACCTCTTCTGCTCTGTCAAATGGCTCCCCCTTTTCATGTCCCCCTTTATTCGCAGCAACAACACCAAAAAAACTTATACAGTGAGGTCAGGTGATGCACATGCATGAGGCAAGAGAGGTGTGTTCTTTTATTTTGCCCAAAACTGGCTCACTGAGATGGCTGTGTCAATACGTTCATTGTTGCAGTGACCAAACCTGTCCCCCGTTTGCCACAAATCTGTCCTTTTTTGTTGCAGACTGTTAAGCTGTTTTTCAGATCCTCTAAATAGAAAACTGGATTAACAGTCTGAGCTGGTGGAACAAGCTCCAAATGCACTACAAGTAGACATTTTGACTGTTCAGGAAGCTGACAGATGTTCAGAACAAGGTTTGTCATCAAATGACATTTGATATTTTTTGAAGTGAAATCACTTGTACATTTGAATGCTTCCCATAGTGCTGTCCTTTTAAGTTGAGTTCAGCATTAAAAAAGTTTGTACAGCACTTTTCTCAACAGAAAACAAAATTCTCCAGTTGTACACTGTTCTCTTCAATCAGCCACAATAACAACAAAAGCAACAAAGATTTGTGCAAAACTGCTTTTACAAAAAAATGTTCTCTGCTACCACAGAATACTTGCAGGTGATGCCACTGGATGCACTAACCCAGACCGAGTTGCTAGATGCTTTGCCAGCAGTAAATATGCTTCTGACCAAATCCCCCTTAGCAAATATTTGTTTCTGTTTTTCTGAGAAACCCCCTCATGTGTCTCTTCGTTGTGACCTAAAATTTGTTTGACATATGGTCTTTATTTATGGATAGTGTCTTATGTTTTAAACTCATTCATCAGAATATTTTATAATGATAAAATAGATTTTTTTCATAGTGAAAATTATCTTTTATTTCAGTCTAATTTTACTTTCACTGGAAGACTGGTTTGTGATTAAATAATCTTTGCTAAGTCACTCTTAAATTTCTGCTTGAATATGAAGTCTGAAAAGAAATCACACATATTCAAGTTATTCTGAAGCTTGAGGCAGTCATGTAGGCATCACATCCCTTTCCAGAGAACTTGTTGTGTGGACTGTAGTAATTATATATGCTATAACTTCTACAGTTTTTATAGGTGTCATTGCTCATGCAAAGTTTGCAGTTACCAGGTATCTATAAGTTAATGACTAAGCAAGACAGGTATTCTACAGAATTCTACAGTGGGAGCTTTAAATGGTTTCTTTTAGAGCTTCCATCAGTGTGGGTGAAAATTACTCTTCTCTGTACCTAGAGGTGTACATAGGGTCCTTGTCCTTTTTCATTTCCTTCAATAGATGTCAGCTATTCAATATAATTTAAAGTCTCATTATACCTATTCCTAGATTTTAGTTCATTATATTTCAGAAATCTTTCCCTCCTTAACTCTCTAACCTTCTAATTATGTATTGGTATCTGAATTCTGATCACCCAAACAAACAAAGTTAATCTGATTATCAGACTGAATATATTTGGTTTTTTATGATTATGTGTGGCCTCTTTGGATGCTCTCATTTTTATTATTCCTATTTTGATTTTCCCTGGAGACTACTGTGGTATGTATAATGCATATCATCGAAGAGCAAAAACCAATCCTCTTTAGGTTAATTATTTGTTTATTATAGTATTGAATCCTTTGACACTGGTCATTGTCCTCCAAATAAGCTTTGAATGGCAGTTCCTTACAATCCTCCCATGCAAATTCAGATTTACTTACTCAAAATGTATGTTGAACTTGGAGACAGTATGAAATTTTCAAACTACCCATGCTGTTAATTATGCCTCTGTCAATAGAATCTGAGATAAAATTTGAATTTTTCATATCATACAATACACTAATAAAAATCCTTCATCATCTAGAAGTTATGTTTTATTTCACATATGCTGGTTTAACAAGATCTCATTCATTTCATGTTTTGGCAATTGTTTCTTTGAAAATCAGCTTAATACATTACATTTATTCCCATTATATTTTATTTAACGTGTTTTGGTTCATCTAACACATCAATACTCTTTTTCATCATGATCTGTCTTCTAAAATGCTTACTAATATACTCTAAATGACTTTCACCTTCAAATTCACTTATCATGCTATCTCAGTCTCAGGAACTGTTTTAAAAGTGGAACAGGATAAGCCCTGTTAGTATATATTTAGAGATTTCTCTGCAAATTGACATCAATCTACTTTTCAGCACTTGGTCAACCAACCAAGTATGGATCCACATAAATGAATATTTATTATGATTAAATTCACAGTGGATTCTATTCTTCAGAGATTTTCATTAGGTATATTATCAAATAGAGAACTTGCAGAGTCCGAATGAATCATAAACATTTCTTGAGCTTTGTCTGGTAGATTGTGGGAAGCAGAAGAATTTGTAAGATAGGTGGGACTGTAAAACTGGGAATGCTCTTAAAAACTGAATTCTTAAAGAAGTCTATAACATCTTAAGATCCATGATACCTTAACTCCCCAAATGTTATTGACAGGAATATGGACACACCATATAACTGAATAATAACAGTAATGGCTTTGTCTCAGGTAAAGGAATGAGCTTTTGAGTGCAAAACTTAACATGTTAGGCGATAATGACAGAAAATATTTTTTCTGGAATAGATATGTCTAGCTGTGCCATTAGGTGTGATTAGTAGGTTCTGGGTAAGAGCATCTAGATGCACAGCAGAAGGAAACACTTCTTGGTTCTGACCCATTATCACTCGAGTTCCT